>JAXGGA010012284.1:0-39301 GCA_038373865.1 Uloborus plumipes | reverse complement strand
CAATAAGTTTCCAGATATGAGGTATATACACTGAAGTGACAAAAGTCATGGGATACCTCTTAATATCGTGTCGGCCCTCCTTTTGCCCGGCGAAGTGCAACAACTCGACGTGGCATGGACTCAACAAGTCGTTGGAAGTCTTCTGCAGGAATATTGAGCCATGCTGTCTCGATAGACGTCCATAATTGTGAAAGCGTTGATGGGGCAGGATTTTGGGCACGAACAGACCTCTCGATGGTGTCCCATAAATGCTCAATGGGATTCATGTCGGGCGATCTAGGTGGCCAAATCATTCGTTGGAATTGTCCAGAATTTTCTTCAAACCAATTGCGAACAGTTGTGGCCCGGTGACATGGCGCATTGTCATCCATAAAAATCCCATCGTTGTTTGGGTACATGAAGTCCATGAATGGCTGCAAGTGATCTCCAAGTAGCTGCACATAAGCATTTCCAGTCAATGTTCGGTCCAGTCGCACTAGAGGACCAAGTCCATGCCATGAAAAAACAGCCCACACCATTACGGAGCCACCACCAGCTAGAACAGTGCCTTGCTGACAGTTTGGGTCCATGGCTTCGTGGGGTCTGCGCCACACTCGAACCCTACCATCGGCTCTTACCAGCTGAAATCGTGACTCATCGGACCAGGCCACGGTTTTCCATTCATCTAGGGACCAACCGATATGCTCACGTGCCCACGAGAGTCGCTGCAAGCGATGTCGTTCTGTCAGTAAAGGCACTCGAGTCGGTCTTCTGCTGGAATAGCCCAAGAAATCCAAATTTCTCCGCACAGTTCTAGCAGACACGTCCATTGTACGTCCCACATTGATTTCTACGGTGATTTGACGCAGTGTTGCTTGTCTGTTAGAATTTACGACTCTTTGCAGACGTCGCCGGTCTCGATCTTTAAGTGCAGGCGGTCGACCACTGCGCTGTCCATGGTGGGATGTTATGCCTGAAATTTCATACTCTCGGCACACTCTTGACACAGTAGATCTGGGAATGTTGAATTCTCTAACGATTTCCGAAATGGCATGACCCATGCGTCTAGCTCCAACTAACATTCCGCGTTCAAAGTCTGTTAATTCACGTCGTGCGGTCATCATCACGTTAAAACCTCTTCACATGAATAACTTGAACAGAAATGAAAGCTCTGTAAAAGCACTGCGCATTTATACCTGTTCTATGCGATGCTACTGCCATCTGAAAATTTGCATATTGCTATCCCATGACTTTTGTCACTTCAGTGTATGAGAGTATTTTTTAAACTTCTTTAGTTTTAGCCACACCGAGTCTCATGGATATACATGTTCTAGCAGATTAATAAAATGTTTTACTGATTTAGAGTTCATACCTTTTTTATCTTTTCCGAGTCCATTGCTCGTTTTAAGCAAAGAGCCTCAGCAGTAATCAGAGGAAGACAATGACCTGTTTTAAGTTCAAAAGCACTCTAAGTTTATTTTTAGACTTTATTTACGTACATAATTTCTACTTATGAGCTAATGCGCATAATGTATTTTTATCTTTTTATTTTTATTGATTTAAATTTAAGATACATTTTTATTCTTCCTGGCCTTAGAATTTTGCTGCTATTTCAGTACTCTAACTCTTCAATTTCTTCTCAGTTTCTTGAGTCCATAAAAAAGTGCAAAGTTAACCAAAACATCTCATTCTCCAACGCCTTTATCTTTTCTGCTGTTTGGCGTTTGCTCTATCTTATCTTTCATCTGTGTATTTACAGCGAAAGAGAAAGAAGTGGCACCAACTTATACAAGATCTGTTATGGGTAACGCAAGATTTTTGACATAAAAAATTCAAACCCTCATTTCTTTATCCGAATAGTTACAGCCAACAGTCTCAGAGATATTTTTTCTTACGTTCGTTGGCGTTTGTAAATAATCGTAAATCAAAACACAGCAATAAAGCGTCGATCTATTCCTACTCGGTTGCTTTTTTTTCTCCACCCCATGGGATCAAAGGTCAATCGTTCATTCAAATGCAGAAAAAGGCGTTACACATCTTCTTATTCCGTGACTTATTCGATGTTTTTTGATTGAAATAAACATAACCTCACCTTGATATTTAATGTAATTTAACGAACTTTTGAACCTAGCCAACATTTTCTGTAGAAAAAATAATTATCGTCATAGCATCGCTTGTAAATACATTCTTGTGACACTTTATTGAGGACAATTCCTTTTTCAAATGTTTTCTTCAATAGTCTTTCTAGTTCAGAATATTTCTACTAAGTTATTTTTGAAAACTAAGATTTATTCTTCTTTTTAATAAGCTTTCATTATACACTAAAAAATGAATGTTGTTTTTGCTGTATAATACAACTAATTTTATTGTAATAAACTGTAAAAACTTCTAATTTGAACTGTAAAATTGCCTAGTTTTACAGTTTATTGCAGTGCATTTTACAGTTTTAAATTTACATTCGGCTACCAGAATTATACTGTAAAAACAACAGTTCATTTTTTACAGTATACTATAATTTTAAACCGCTTCTTAATCTTGAGGTAAGATTCTTGAAAAAGTATCTTCTTGGGGAATTCTTTCTATGAGAAGAAAAGAGCATGGTTTCGAATTTCATTCCCATTAGAAAGTCCTAAAAAATATCCCAGTTGAAAATTTTACGATAGAGCCCAAGCTAGAATCACCTAGATTAACAGAAATAAGCATTTTTCAGTTAACCCATTCATGCCCAAGTTTTTTTTAACATTTTTTTTTTCAATTTTTATCTGTTTAAAACTCTTACTCGGAATGTTTTACATACATTTTAGGCGTCAACTAGATCACCGCTGCCTTATTTATTAAGTTATTCAATGTCCTGTATATGGGACACTGGGCGTATATATGAGCAAATGAGCATGATTATACAAAAATGATATAATCATTTTTACAAACTAACATTACGGAAGATTTCCGTGATCTATTTCAAGCAAATCATTTTGAAATAGTTTAATTAAAACAAAATAAGTTACAATACGCAAAAAACACCATCTTTCTGCGACTACCCATGCTGTATCGTTGTTTGACTCATTTAACTAAAAATAACTGCCAATAAATGAACTCTAATGTTGAGCTAGCGGCTTCATGTAGTTTTCTCAGGAAAAAGGAATATTATACTTGTGAAAAACAGATTTAGTACAAGGATATACTTATTACAGGTCTTTGTCTGCAGTAACTAACAAGCGTCCCTTTTTTAGGCTACTGGGCATAAATGGGTTAAAGAAACCTAGTTTCTCGAAAGAGTTAGCTAATTTTTCACATACTACGCAAATTAAAATTAAGATAAATTTTAAATGACATGAGAATAAATAAATAACTAAATAAAATAAACTATTTGTGAAATGTCATTTTTTTTCCACTTCAGTTTTAATGGAATTGTACTTTCGTTGCAAAATAAAATTGTAACGGGATCTTATACACTGTAAAAAATGAATGTTGATTTTAAAGTACAATACAGCTAATTTTATAGTGATAAACTGTAATATTTCTAATTTTACAGTACTAAACTGTAAGATTTCTAATTTTACAGTAATAAACTGCAAAATTGCTAATTTTACAATTTATTACCGTGCATTTTGCGGTTTTAAATTGGAACCTCGGCTGCCAGTATTATACAGTAATAACAACAGTTCATTTTTTGCAGTGTATAAATTGTGCTCTCAGTAAAAACTGAATTGAAAAAAAAAGCAATTCCTTTTTGGTTCACAAGGGCCACCTATGGTCTTTGTGCTCTCATTCATGATCTATGTTCTGATGCTCCAATAATAATGTCTATACCATCATATTTGAAATAATTTATTACATGTGAATAAACAAAGAAAATCTTACAGCGACCTACTGTTACGAACTTCTGCTGCTTTTACAACTGTTTTACAACGATGTTCAGAGTGTCAGTTATTAACGAGTTTTCTCTAATCATAAATCAAATCTAAGCAATATAAAATTCTATCTCCTCCATTTTATTTTCCTTAATAGCAGAGGTCAATCCCTTATCTAGCGACGAAAGGAGGCGTTACAAATCTTTCCGTTCTTTAAACCTAAGGTCAGATTCTTGAATAATTATCCTACCTCCTGCGGAGATTCTACATAATGGCTACTCCTCTTCAAGGGGAATTAATAAAAATATGAGTTTCGGGGGATTATTTTCTCATGTTTTTGCTTCTTTTGGCCACTTTTATTCTCTCTTTTGGTACGTCATCAAAGATTTGAATGCAATTTTCGTCTGTTTTATCACTGAAATTCACTGTAGCAGCTATCTTGAATAAGTAATTAAGGAGATTGCCCGATTGTAATAAGGACATCTGAGGACAAAGGGTTTTTCTCTTTGCCTAATTGTCTTTTGTTTTTTCTCAGCTTTAGCGCTTCATTATTCAATTTGTTGCAACGTTTATGAATTCTTGGTTCTTACCTACATCCGTGTTTGCTTATTTCTTAATTTTATTTTTTTGATCTTGTATACTATGGATGTTGCAGAAATTGAATGCATGCAAGCTATAACTTTTAACAATTGCTGTATTGTGTACTTTGTAGTAGTTTTTGCAGTCTTATATTTATTTTTCTATTTTTCTTGGGTTTTTTAAAAACGAAGAAAATAATATATTCAGAAAAAGTCTGCAATGTTTTAAACAGTACAACCTTTTGTTTAGCTTTAAAAACCTTTATTTTGCTTGATTTAACTTTGCTCTTTTTATATGATAGAAAAATGCGTTAATTTTTCTACATAAACGAATTAATTTCATTCTTTAATTACGATTTAAGTAAGTTTGCAGTTTTGGGTAATTTTTAGCCTACTTTCCCGTTAAAAATAAAAGAAAGACGAAAAAAGTATTAAAAGTAGCTTAATGCATCGAAAAAATATCGCCAAGTCCAAAAAATATCGCCAAGTTAAAAAAATAAAGAGGTAAAATGAATATCGAAAAATTAAAAATTTGAAAGTAGGGTATTGAGATGGGGAATTTGTGTGTCGGTCGGTCTGTCGGTCGGTCGGTCGGTCTGTCTGTCCCCCCCTAATAACTTTTGAATGAACATTCCGATTTGGACAAACTTTTTTTTGTTGGAAAGATCTCGGCGAGTACAGCTCATTCCCATATTTGATTTTTTGATTTGAACAATTTTTGGTTCAACTTTGAGCCGTTCAAATAACCGGTCCCGCGATACTAACTTTTTAATGAACAGTCCGATTTGAACAAACTTTTTTTTGTTGGAAAGAACTTTTCAAGGATACTTCATTCCCGTATTTACATTTCCGATTTGAACAATTTTTCATTCAACATTGAACCGCTCAAGCAAGCTGTCACCCCTAATAACCTTTGAGTAAACAGTCCGAAAAAAAATGACTGACTGTGCAGACGATTTTTTGTTTATTTATTCATTTGTTTTATTGAATTTATTATTATTATTATTATTATTTTTGGCAGACGATTTTTTTTGTAACAAAAATGTTTCATTCACTAGGGCATTTTATTCTTTATTTATATTTAACAACTGGCAACGGATTAAAAGTGAAATTCGAGACATTTTATCAACGGACGAGTTTTTTTTTTTTTTTTCTTTCTTTGATAAAATGTGTTTTGATGTACTTTGTACTTTTAATTTTTTTTTGAAAACAATTGAGGAATTTTTCTACCGAAGAACTGTAACAGTTACATTCTTTAAAAGGTGCGACAAAACTTTATTTATTCATTTATTTACTTTTTATGTGTCTATTTCATCTGATGAGAGAGGTATATTTTGCTTTTAGAAATCAGCTTCAAGTGCTAAAAAGGTATGTTTGACATAATTTTTAGTCTTAGGTAATCAAGAGAATAATGATCAGATGCTAGAATGCCGATGTCGATGTACGGGAAAGTAGGCTCGTTTAGTTCTTGACAGAACTTCTTGTTCAAATTGTTATGCTAAGATTACACATGGGAAAGAAAAATTTCTGTAGCAGTCTTAATATTTTGGGAATGTTTATTAATGAAACCTAAGATGTTCCTTCTTTGGTATAAAATATGTTTTTTCCATTGTTTATGTACCAAAGTAGTCATGCATTGGGAAAGCACAGATATAAAACTTGTATGATGTTGAAAGTATTGTTTTTGTATTCGGGATAAAACATTTTTAACATCACTTAAAATATCTGTTTGTGAAACTGTCTTTTGAAAAACTACTAATATCATACCAAGCACTGTAACTTAAAATATATTAATGTCTCCACTAATAAGTGGTAAGTTTTGGTATTATATATTTCAAAGTTTTTTTTTTTTTTTTAAGTTATGCTTAAAATACTTCCTTTCTTCGTTGGAGTTTTTTAAAAATAATATGAGTAGATCAAAATTGCCGATTTTCAAGCAATATTTTATTATTCTACTGTGTATGTCAAAAGTCAAAATGCAATAATATAACTCAATGAACAAAAATATTAAATTCGTGTTTTTTCTTCCTTTCACCGCATATAAAATATAATGCATATGTTTGTTAATTCTTTATTCCCTTACAGCAGTTTGTTCCTTACTCCAATCTTCGGTAATTAATTGATTAAACTAAATTTAGTGCATATTAGTAAAAACTCGAATCTTAGATAGTTTTCACCGAAATCCCCCTTGATCTTTTATCATTACAGTTAACTCAACCCTGTTCTTTCTTGCAACAAGCGCACGTTTCATGTATTCAATTAATTTCGTCGAAATGTGTAAATGTTAGTTTAGACTTCTAACTTTTATTCAGAATTTCTGATAAGAAAAATATTCTTATAAATAGTAAAATTCCTTACTACATGAGGAATCTTCACATATATGTATTTCTTATAAGCCATAAGGAATTCAGTGAGGATTGTCACTTCGATCTTTATTAATTTTATCTTCACCAAACATACAATAAAACTAACTGTGATGAAAAGAAATTATAATTTCCAAAATACCTTACTCCGCGCTTCTTTTCTGCTTTTAGAATGTACTTTTGACATGGATACTCGGGAAATTTTCAAAACTTATTCAATTATCTCACTTGTAATTTGTTGAGTTTCGCTATTTTTCTGTGTGCTGTAGATCAAATAACACTTTCTACCAACAGAAATAAAAGACTAGATTTGAGTATAGGTGAGAAGTTTATTTAAGGAAAGAACAAAACGAGCGTGGGCTTTGTTTACATTAATTGAAAAAATATTTGCCATTTTCGCTCATTATTGATGTAAATTAAGTTAAAATGAATATATGTACTTTATCCCGACCCCCAAAAACAAATATTTATGTGTAAATTTCTTTCATTTTGTAAATATATTTCCGTTTTCTTCTCTTTTTTATTTCTTTTTCTGCTTTTGTTTTTCTCTTTTGCAGCTTCGCAAGCATTTGCGATACTCCTCCTCCCCATTATAGTGTTAAGGCACCATGCTAAGAGGCGGGGAGTGATATACATATATATTTGCAGTACCAGCATAACGCCCGACCGGTAAGGCGTCGGACTCGTGACCGGAGGGTCCCGGGTTGTCGTGAAAAATGTCGTGATCAGAGTCCTCCAAGTGAAACGATATCTCTGGCAGTGCTGGGTCAAGGGTTTGCTCGGCCCTTGTTCTGGTTCAAAAAGAACAGAGCGCTCTTCAGGGCCCTATCCCGGTTAAACCACGACTTGTGGTAGATACGGGGGACCCTGAAGTATGTGAAGTAATAGCATAATAAAGAATATTAATACCTTTTATTAAGTTTTAAGCAGTAGGATGGGGTCTTGCTATTCTTATGCTAACATGAGTTGTTGTAAGGAAAAGTATAATAATAATTTAATTATTTTACTTTTTTTTAGGAATTATTGAGGCGAATTATTGATTTTCAATATAATATCATTGTGGGAGCTTTAAAAACATATCTTATGTTTGTAACTTATGTCTTCATGAAATAGACGCAATGAAACAACTGTTTCAAAATCTGCCAAGATTTACAGTACTGATTTGAAAGAAATGCTGATCGAAAATCTTTCGTTTCTGCAGGTAATTTCTCAGAGAGTCTCATATATAAACCATTAAAACGTATCAACCATATGTAAATAGCTAATAAAAAATAATGAAATTGTCGCTGTTATAAGATTGCCACTTCAAAACGTTTATCGATTTTTTAAACTTTTAGAACGAATTTTTTATTTCCAATGCGTAAAATACTCTTGCTGGGTCTTTAGAAATGTATCTTATTTACAATATATTTCTACGTAAGAATACACTTTGAAACAATTGCTTCAAAATCTAACAAGATTATCGACACTAATTTGAAGGAAAAGCACTGTCCGAAAATCTTCCGTTTCTGAAGATAATTTCTCAGAGAGTCTCATATATAAACCATTAAAACGTATCAACCATAAGTAAACAGCTAATAAAAAACAATGAAACGGTCGTTGTTAAAAGCCCGCTACTACATACCTTTCATGGCAACCGTTTTGTTTCAGTCAACCTTAGCAACATGGTTCAAATCTCTCCGGTACAAAGTTTTCCCTCCCCCAAAAATAATTCATTCATATCATCTCCGTGCCCTCACTGTAAGCCACCATCTAATGGATTTTCAGCATTTTGAGCTTAGCCGGCATGATTAATACAGTTTCAGCATGCACTAGCACGTTTAGTTACGCTTGCTTGCTAAGTCCATCTGCCATGTTAGCAGTGCGGAGTTGTGTGGCCGAGATTTTTGCTCATGTAACATCCGAGCGGCCTGCAAATTGTTCGCTAATGCAATTGCTTTTGTGTGTGCCCCGTTTCGCGTGAATAAGATCACGAAACCGGTGTTCTGAAATTATTTCGGGGGGCTTCTTTCTCTCTGGAAGCGATTTATTTCTTCGCAAATGGCATTTTGGAATATTTTTGCGCAGTTGGATTTTGAAGAAATTAATGGCTTCGATGTGCACAAGAGTAAATAAACAAGGAACGAAATTATATTACGCTTCTAAATGCAGTTTTGCTTAGGTCTCAATGTGAGGAAGCTAGAGCAAAGGCATAGTAAATAATTTTTTTATGCAGCAGTTTACCCTTTATCACACAAAAATAAATACGTAAATAAGAAAAAAAAACTGAAAATATTATTAGTTAAAAATAACACTCCTTAAACAAGAAAGGTGATGTAAAAAAAAAAAATTCTTCATATTAAAACCAAGTGCTCTTTAAAGTATTTGACGCGAAATTTTCATTTGAAGAATAATATATTTTCTTGACAAATAATATTAAACCGTATATTTTGGCTCTTGAATACCATAAGGCGTTAAGTAGAATATTCAAGTTTTGATGTTCTCCGTGAAAAAAAAAAGGGGGGGGGATAGTAATGTAATAAAAGCAATGCATTTTTGAAGCAATGACTAACCTTACTAATATTATGATTCTAATGTTTCAACACATGCAAAAAAATTTTTTTTGTTTCATTTTATTTCTTTATTTTATTATGATTTTTTTAAAGCAATAAACTGATAAAATAAAATTGAACTTAAAGTATGTGACATTTTTCCTTCAAGGAATAAAGAAATTCAATATGAACATGAGTCATTTATAGTAATTTGAAAATAATTTCAAGCAATTTGCAAGGCATTTGTGAAGGCTCTTAAGAAAAATGCTGCTGGGAAACACCATAAACATTAAAACAATCAGTTTGACTGATTTTGAGCAATATTTGTGTTAGAAATAAAATAGCTAGTTAAATTTAGGTGCCCTTGTTACACTCAGAACTTTCGTTAAATAGAAAATGCTCAAAAACGGCTTGGAAATAACTGATATTATTTCTTTAAGCATTATTATAATACTTTATATGCATTGAAGGGGTTTTATATTTACGTACTAAATCAGTTCTAAAAGAGAACTGTTGTTAGTTTTTCGCTATTATATTTAAATGAATACAACTTTATTTTAATTAAAAATACACATGCCTGTAGACAAAATTCCGAGAAAAACAAAAATATGATAAAGCCAGATTGATCATCTCCACAATAAATGAGTAAATAAACGAAAAAAAGGGAAAAAATATCTAAAATGGCAAAAGATGTATCTGCTTTAATGTGTAAAGAAGCATTTTTTAACGGATTGTGTAAAAAAGTAATAAAAAGGACAGAAAGCAAGGAATCACACGCCTCGCTATATACCATTTACAAATACAAGGGACCGAGAAACCTGAGATCAAGACAAAGTAAAAGCAATAAGCTATCTTGATTGCTTAAAAAAAAAAAGTAAATATTCTTTTTAAAAAAAGTTCTCATTATTTATAAAAAGGGAACATACGAACTCATGGCTTTTGATTCTACTGTTTCACATATTTCATATTTTTCTTCCTCAACAAGAAACAGCATTTTCGAAAATAAACTTCACTTCAAAACTGCCAATTTGAATATTTACTAATAACCAGCACAAACGCTACAAAGAAAAATACTCACCGGGCACGAACACACGTTCAAGCTCTTAAACATTCGATTCAACCCCTTTTCCTGGAGCTTCTCCGAAAACAATACTCATTTTCCAGCGTTCTATTTAGGGGGTGGATCACGTGGGGGTTGGCGGGAAAACGATCGGTAACACACACCACCACGATCTCTGACACAGATAATTAGTGTCTACAGCCCTGTGTAAACCGCTTCCCATTCCGAGCTTTCGTACATTGTTATTAGCCTGTTTGTTGTAGAGCAGCTCTAAATACGGACCGATTCTTCGCCGCCATTTTTATGCCCAAAAATTGAAATACTTCTTGGTGAGCTAGGAGTTTTTTTTCTATTAACCTTCACATTCACATAAGATGTAAGTATGTGGATATTATTTTGGTGAAAATTAAAAATAGAAAATCTTCAAAATTTATGGCTAATAGACAGAACTATTTTTTAATTGATTGTTTTTTTCCTTTATTTTTTTGTTCAAACTTGTTTTGATTGAACTCCCTGACAGTTTAATTTTTTTAAAGTATACTCGCCTTTCCACTGATGATCAAAATCATTAAATATGTTAAGGATCAATGCTTTGTGTAAACTATTAGCTGTAAAAAGAGCTTTTTATATTACTGGATTTAAGAGAAAAATTTTTGATCCTTTTTGAAAAAAAAAGAAAGGAAAGAAAGGAAAAAAGAGACAATTGCAGTAACAATGATTGCAAAGAATAAGTATGGTGTTAATGGTAATTTTATTTTTTAGTTCCAAAACTTGTATTATTACGAAACATTATGAATTTAAAAGTTATAAGTGTAGCAACAACTCAAAGTAGGCCACGTATTAAAATTTAAATAAAATAATAGGTAATAATCAGAAGTAGTAAAATAAGCAGATTTGTACAATAAAGCTAATGGCCAAAAATGCCTATAGAAGCAAAAATAGAAAGAAAGAAAGAAAAACGAAAATTTTTCAGATACTACTGTTTACTTGCTCATTTCAATATTCGTATCACGTTTGTTTACTAAAGTGACCAAATTCGTGTAGATCAGTTCACTAAAAATGAGTGATTCGAGCCCTCAAATATATCAAACATTAAGATGGCCGCTGATTGAGTTTGTATTTATAGGGTCGTTAGTTTACTGCAGCCTTTGCCCCTTGCCGTCTTTAGCCGTCGTCCTGCCTCGTTAATTACCTTGGAAGAGATAGTACGGTTTGAGTGGGCAGCAGTTAAAATGTTCGGTCATCCCTTCTACCCCCTCTCTTATTGGGATAGAATTGTCCCTTGAGGCCAAGTGAGGCCAACGTTCTGCTGTAAATGTTCGTTTTTCGATCATTTACATTAAAAGCAGATATATTGGAGCAAACAAGGTGAAGAGTAATGGTGGTTACTGGAATTTTCGCAATTTGCATTTGGCGCGATGCTGGTTTTTGGAGTTCGTGCATCCATAGGGATTCTGTTTGCTTGTTTTACCTCTTTACAGAATACATGTGATAAATAAATGAATTTTATAGTTAGAAAACAATGAGAATTTCGTTTCGTTTATATAGCTCTTTTCTTTTTGCGTTCATTACAAGCTCATTAAAAGTAAATTTAAAATTATTTTATTATTTTTTTAGTAGAAATATTGAAAAACTTTTGTTGCAATTTAACCTTTTTTGTTTGTTGTTATTGTTGTTGGAACGTAGCGTTGTTATGAATATTTCTTCATGGTGCATTTTTATTTTTTCAATTACATTAATTTCACTGTTTTCTTTTTAAATTCAAGTTGACTGAAATAATTGGCTATTTAAGTCACGTGTTAAGTTAATTTATCAAATAATCCGTAAAAGTTGCTTCCATTACCATGCTGAGAAAATATAAATGTATTAACTTTTTAACAAATTATTTCAAAACCTGAAATAATATGAAGCATTTTAAAGGGATACTTGCTGTTAATCTTTTATAAAAAAAACATTCGAAAAAACATTTGCTCGAAAAGTTATTGGTATGCGTAAACATGTAAAAATATGGCTGCACCAGTACAGCAAAACTATTAAAATCGACCAAATGTTTTAGTTATTTTAAGAGACATCTTCCAGTTTTTACAATCACTAGAAAACTTAAAAAAAGAGTAACTGTTGCAGCAGATTTAACATGTTACACGTGAACTTCACTGTTTTTACTATATTCCCATTGGAAAATATCCTTTGCTTATATTGTTCCTCTTTCGATTGTTTTCATTTGAAAAATAAAACACATGGTTTGTGTTAGTACTCAATAAAGAGGAGAAGAAATGTATTACTATCCCGCACTTCACCTTATGCATATTGATAACTATTCTGTCATTAAAATTTTAGAAACGCCAAAGGAGTGCCAACGCGATGTCACGTTAATGAAAGTTTAAGGGTACCACTCCTTGGGCTTCAAAACCATAACTTTTAAATGATAGTTTAGTCTATAATAGTAAAGAAGCTTTTATAACTCTCCTGCGTTTTCCAATGAGCTTAGAGATAACTACTTTTAGAAACATATTTTGTGATTTTTGCTGAAAGTGTTCAGTTATTTATTCATCTTTTATACTTTTCTTATTTTTTGTTCTTACTGACCCGCAATCTGTTAGCATGATTGTTTTATAGCAACTAAATCATCATTCTGCAATAAGTTAAGTTTACTTTTAATACTCTACTGTATACCACAAAAAGTTTTAGGTGGTTTTCTTTAGCGTAGCGAATAGTTGAGAAATGTTTTTCTATGTGCACGGATAATATTAAAATTGCTTAGCGCCTTTTTTTACAAATCCAGTCATAATGTCCATATTTTGTGATCTATATGCACTTCTAAGTCCTAAGTTTTAAAAACATACTATTAAAACACGAAATATTTTTGTTTTTCAGACATATAAATGAATTTCGAAGTAAGTTCAAGACACATTGTTAACATATATAGTCGATCTTTTCAACAAACAACTTGTCCATCCTTGTTCTGTACCATCAGTTTTATATCGCAACAAAACGCATGAAAAAAACCACAACACAAACCAGCAGCAGACAACCACAACATGTGCAACAGCAAAGGAGTTGGGAATTAAAACCAAATTTCCCAAGGGTCACCTGTCTTGTTGAGGAATCTGAAACCACTTTTCTTCTCGATCTTCCCAGTGGTTGCTAAGCGACGAGACCCGGTCATAAGAGGTCATCCGGTTAGGCTAAATCGGCATGACTATCCAGTCGCGTTTTCACCATGTTTGGGCTCCAATCTCATTAAGGCAGATGAGTGAAGTTGTTCAGATTTTGCTGTCTCAGTCCATTCTTAATAAATGGCGAAATTTGTCGTTTGAATACATGTTCGTCATTTGAAGTTTTCGTGAAGATTCTTTTACAGTAAATTACTATTTCGTTTGATGATAAATAAAGCAAATAATTAACATATTTTGATTTCGTTATACATTAATGCAATAACTAGCTAACCTGTGCAAAGTATTCGCATTTGACAGAAATAATCAAAATATCTGTTTTAAAAGTCATTTTTTTGAATAAGAGTGGAAATGTGAGTTAGTTTATTTTTTGCGAACAGCACTTAAAAAACCTTTGAATTTTGACTTGCTTTTGAAGTTTGAAGTATTACTGAAGTTATAGCGTACCCAAAAAAGAAAAAGAAAGAAAAAAAATCTTGGAGAAATTAAATATATGATCGAGATCTGCTGAAAAAAACATATTTAAATTATATTTTTCTCTCCAGATTCGAACTGATGTCCTTCCTATTATAAGCACGACGCTCTGTCCAACCGCGCCAATACGACCTTATTTTGGAATGCTATTAATTGAAGTAATGCGTTATTAAAAAGAGTAAGAAACGATTTTATAACGATGAGCTTCAGAATGAGGGGTCAACCATTTGCGTACTTTGCGAGAAGTATGTAGCTTAGCTCCATACATTTATATTGGATCGCAAACTAATTCATGAATTCTGTTTCGAAAGAAGTATGTTATAATGAGGGCTTTGAGTAACATAACTAATCGATAGGAATTTACATTTTTTCTCACTGATACTCTATTAATATTTTAAACTTTATAAGTTTTTCAAGCTTCACGTAACATTTACTTAACTAAATAAACAGATTGGAAAGTAGCAAAATTTCGGAAATACTATCAGACAAAAGCAACTCGTTGTTACTAGATCTTTCATCCAGAAAACTAATGTTTTGTGTTTGAAAACGAAGAAGAATTTCTTGTAACTCCAAAATATATTTTCGTAATATTTTTTTTTTTTTTTTTTTAAGTTTAAGAGAATTTTCTTAAAGTTCATTTCCGTCACAAAGGTATGATTTAATCCTTTAAGTGACTAGACTTTGCAAATATAAATATTTTATCTTCAAGAAGTCAACGTACCACATTACGATTTACGAAAGTGCTTTCGATAATAATTATATGTATCTTTCTGGAAATTTTTGCATAAACAATCATTGAACCCATGATGCTTAAAAAAATGTACAAAAAATGAGTCAATTGTAGTATTTCATTTATATTTTTTCAATTAATAATTTCTCATAGATTCTGTAATTATATTAATAACAAATTTGCCGGAATGAGAGCTAATTATAACAAAAATATTTTTTTAAATTAACTAGCTCCAAATGAGAGGGATTAAGCGTCCTGCTTTTTTAACATTTATGTTAAATACATAAAAACACCAGAAGCAGAAAGAATTTTATTTGACACAAAGTACGGTACCTCTCCTACTTTCATTTTCTTTATGTGTTGCTAATGTGATATATCCGTAGCCATAAATGTCTAATAACTAGTTTCGCAAGTCTTGACATCCGAATCTTGCATGCCAGCTTTGATTTTAGTACAACGAGCCAGGTGGCAGCACACTACAGAACATGGGTTCCAAGGCATCTTTTTTTTTCTTCCACCCTGACGGACAGATGTTCGAAGCAGGTTCGCTTGGGGCAACAAGTGGCAGTGTCGACAGGTTTTTGGCAAAGCCCCTTTTTCTTGTTGCTTTTCCAAGATACGTTTCGCGTGTGCTATGGATGACATGTAAAAAATGGCTTCTTTGTGGAAAGACCACACTTGTAGAGTGGCATATGAAGGTCACCGATTTCTTTTTAATATCCCTTCAACTTTTATGGTTCTCTTCAATGATTATTGATTCGACAAAATTTGGACTGGTTTATCACGTCTGAACATCAATTTTGTTGAAGCAACAAAAGCCCCTCGCAGATACAGTTGTGTATTGATGGTGGAACGTTTTTTGGTGGAAGAGAAAATTGCTGCCTTGAGTCATTCTGATTTGGCGCCTCTGCAGACAGGCCTCAATCCATCACAATTACGTTTTCACACTCAAATATTTTTCCAGATCTGAGTTTCAAGATATGTCATAGGAAAATAATTGTATATTTGATCAAGGCTTCAAAAGCTTGATGGCCTCGAGTATTTTAAGATCATGTTTTTGCGCGAGCAGTGGATTTGCACTTGACTTTTCTATGTTGAATATACTTCAGTTTCTATCTCAGTCAGTTTTATGTATTTTTATAGATACTGGATTCAAGATTTTGATTATTGAATAGTTTCAGTTTCTTTTATTTTAAACTAATTGTACTTTGAGATTCAAAGACCTTGCTTACGGTAATATAGTGTTTAATATTTTGCCTTTATTTGATTTAAAAGGTTTTTAAGGTCTTACATTTGTGAATCATTTTATAAATTTCAGTCTTTGTTATTTCTGAAAATGTTTTACAAGCTCTTCTGCTTGTAAAATCTTGACTTATAGGTACTTCCCCTTTATTTGTTACTTAACGAGCTCTTATGCAAAGAGATAGTCATCTTTTAAATCTTAGTGTATGTTAACTACAGGAAAATATCAATATTGAAACTACGGGTTTAAATCACCGGTATTTTTTTACTATAATAAGAATTTAATTTTGAATGTGTAATATTTAAAGTAGTTTTGCTGATGGATTATTAGTATGGAATAGATAACATCCCTGATAACTGGTGCTTGGGCTAATAACCCAGTAACTTATTGTAAAACAATCTCGTGAAACGTGTATATTAGTCCCAGGATGAAAAATTTAATTGTATTACCTGTGCGTAAATTTTTCACCACAATACTAATAGAAGTCATAAAATCTGATTAATTGCCTTAGAAATTATCGAGTTTGTGTTATTTCAGTGGATTAAATTTCGCTGTTTTACACGTTATTTTATCGTTTATTAAAAGAGGAGAACCAAATATCATCGTGCTTATACCCCATTCACTGAAATAAAGACAAATTCGATGACTTCTATAACCAAATCTCTTTGTGGCAAACCCGAGGATGCTAATAAGGTGTTACGTTATGTGGAGTGATCTTACTTTAGCTTCGCAATGCTTTAGAAAGTACATTACAAAGCACTTTCACCTGACACTACATTTTGGATTCTCCTAAAAATACAGAAGGTACATCAGTGTTTTTGAAGAATCCCAAAATTTTATTTCAGGCCATCAAACATTATTTTATAAAATTAAAAGTTTATGATTATCCTGTTTTTTTTTTTTTTTTTTTTTTTTTTTTTTGTTTATTTTTTTATTTTTTTTTTTTTTTTTATTACGAGATCTCACATAAGTTGTTAACTTCTGAGTTATTTCCGGAACTCTATCAGATTTTGTGGGAGAAGTCCAACATTGCTCCTTTCGTAAGAATAAAACCAACCAACCAACTGTTGGCAAGTATGCAAACTGCCCTTCAAGTTTGTCAGTTCACAAGAGGCAGCATATTTTCTTTTCCATTTCTCGTTTGGTCGGGGGTGGATTTATTCCTGATTTATACCACACACCTCAGCACGCTTTTTATGAATGGAAATAAACGGTGTGCGTAGGTGTGGCTCATATGAGGGTCTTTCTTTCAAAGCCACCCCGCCCTTGAACTTGACGGAACTGAACTTTTCATCCCTTAACGCCCAAGCGCGTGTATCTTGTTGATTAAGGATAACTTTTTGTTTGCTTTGAGGCGCTATAAACGGCGCCATCTAGTAACTTCTTAAGGTCGTCGCACCTATCTTTTAACAGTGCTGGAATGGTTGTTGATTTCCTGTTATCATGAGCAATATATTGGTAATATTGGCTATGCGTAACGTTTTATTGATATTATAAAATGCGTTAATAGGTACATTTGGCGTAACTTGGTTTTATGTGCTGACCAGCAACGTAACAATTGAAGGGGCAAGTGGATTAAGGTGATATGTGACAATTTGAAAAACTTTCTTTTTACCATGGATGAAGGTGATAAGTCCATCAGTATCATGTCCCCTTAGTCACAGAAATGATCGGTAACTATGAATATGACTCCATTTTACCCGTTTAGAAAAATACATTTAAAAAAAATAACACAACATTTTTTTTTTTTTTGAAAACCTTTCCTAGAACTTAAAAAAAATGTCGCATGCCACCTTTATCAACTAACCCTTCAATTATACTATGTGATGCATTTTATTCAATACTTCCAAAGCACGCCTTCTTGTTTCGCGTTAGTACTTTTCCAGCCCATTGTAGGGACACTGCTTAATTATATGCCGAGAATGCAGGAATTAGTGTAATTTTCCCTTTATAAGTCTTGTTCAACTGATGATAGCTTCTGCAAACATAAAAATTAAAAAGTAGTGAGGAATTATGGATTTAAATGTCCTACCGGTGTAAAATGTAACTTTATTTTGGTCGGAAATTTAATGTCAAGTTTCTCTATCATATTTTAGTACAAGGTAGTTATTTAAAAACCCATTTCAAATAGTTTTTTATTGTATTGCCCCATTATCGCTAATATGTCTTACTCTCTTAGCCATACTTATATCAAATATAGAGATACTATGTTTTGCATATTATAAAATATTTTCTGGAAAAACTTGATTTGGTTTCAAATTACTTTCCAAAATATAATACTCCCGTTTCAAATAGCTGAAAAATATAGTATTTGACTTCTGAAATTCATTTAATTCTCACTCACTTCAATTCACTGGAACTCATCTAATCATTTATCATCAATAAGCAAATAAACTCTGAAAAGTAGTTGCGCACTTTGAAAATGCGGTCTCAAATTAGTCAAAAACTAAACACATCAATCTCACAATTATAATTGGCAGTATATTTCGATACTAACAATTTAATAAAATTCCGCCATTTAATGCTTGCCGCATAACCAATACATATTACAATTGAAATGCCGCGATATATTTCGGCAATTCCATAATTGGTATCTGGGAAGTAAATTGGGAAGAACCGCCAACCATTGTAGATGACCATGCTACCATTGTCGTGTCCTCGGCCATAAAATTGACGTATGCTGGAATTCCCTTGGATATGATATTAGAGAACAACCCTTCGTCGCTGTACGCAAAGTATAATTAAGCTACAATTGATAGGACGCTGATAATTAGCCAATGTGAGAGTTCGCCGAAAGCGATCGTCCTTTGAACCCGAACCCGTTATCCACTATCGCTAACATGTCCAACACTCTTAGCCATCTTTCTATCCAATTTAGAGATACTATGTTTTGTTTATTACAAAATATTTGCTAAGAAAATCCTAATTTGGTTTTAAGTTATTTTCTGAAATATAATGTTTCTACTTCCGTCTCAAAAGCTGAAAAATGCAGCATTTAACCCGCATTATTCATCTAATTCACACTCATCAAAACTCACTGTAACTCACCTAATTATTTGTCAACAATAAACTCTTAAAAGATATTCTGCACTTCGAAAATGTTGTCACAAATCTGTCAAAAACTAAACACATCAATCGCACAATTATAATTGGCAGTATGTTTCGATACTAATAGTTTCGTAAAATTCCCCATTTAATATTTGCCGCATAACCAATACATATTACAATTGAAATGTCGCGATATATATTCCGGCAATTCCATAATTGGTATCTGGGAACTAAATTGGGAAGAACCGCCAACCATTGTAGATGACCATGCTACCATTGTCGTGTCCTCGGCCATAAAATTGACGTATGCTCGAATTCCCTTGGACATGATATTAGAGAACAACCCCTCGTTGCTATACGCAAAGCATAATTAAGCTGCAATTGATAGGACGTTGATGATTAGCCAATGTGAGAGTTCGCTGAAAGCGTTCGTCCTTTGAACCCGAACCTGTTTTTAATGCTGGAATTAACTCTATGTTTTAGTCTGGCTGATCAATTTGTTCGGAAGGCGATTTGGAACAAGCTTTATGCCGGCCCAAAGTGCTTGTTTCAGGAAAGTATTAATTATGCGGATGGTTATGTGCAAAAAATTACCATTTTCGGATAATATTTATTCGATGTATTTAACCTTTTGGGATGTTGCTTCTACGATTAAAATATTTATAAGAAAAAAATAGTTTTTTTTTTTTTTTGGACGTAATGCATGAATAAAATTAATGACATATGTTGTTCTAGGATGTACTTTATTTTTTCTGATTTTTTTCTTTAATTATTCGTTTCATCATCGCCGTCTTAAGTTGCTTTTTGATATTTTGATAGCACTAAAATTCGAATTCATGTTTGTCAAAAATAAATTTGACGAACCTCTAATGATGTAACTAATATACTTGTTGAATGTTTTTTTTTTTACTATTTAAGTAAAACAGCCGTATTTCAAACATATGTACATTTAATTCAGAAGGATTTAAATTATTATTGTTTTTAAGCTTCAATTAATTAAATACATAAAAAACAATAATAATAATTAACACACATACACACAACTTTGTCTCAAAACTCGATGATTAAGATGAAAATAGCGTTTTTGTAATCAATAGCTTTTTTAGAAATCATTTAATAAATTTATGCCTTTTTTTCTGAACACTTGCTTACCGTTATAAGTTATTAAAACACACTACACATAAAGCTAATCAAAGCATGTGCTAAAAGCAACTGCGCTAAAAAACTTTTGGACACATAAAAATGTAATAATGTACGATAACTAATATGTGTTTCAAAAAAAATGCATCTTGCTGTGATACGATAAAAACGTTAAATTCATTGCAATAAAAATGCTAAATAAACAATTCCTATGTCTCATCTTGAAATCAAAGACGATGATAATTCCTGACGCGAAATTCACTCTAAAAAATGTGTTTCAATTTTCAAAAATATTATTTTCAGTGGAAATAAATAGAGCTTTGAAGTACCGAATAATCACACCGTTAATGACAGGGAAGTAATGTTTAAATTTAAATTACATACTTTATCGGCAACAGGTTTATACAAAAACATTGCAGTTTTGATGCGTATCTTTGAATAAGTCAAGGCCAGAGACTGCGCGGGCTAAATAAAATAAATCTGCATTAGTATAGACATGTTATTACGTTCAAGGTGCGCCTAACTAACCGATCATCATCATTGCCAAAGCATTTCGTATTCAAAACTTTTTTTTTTATAATTAACAAGTGTAAACTTGTAAGTAGTTACTTACTAATACAGACCTACAATCGATACGAAAAATCTCCGTTCATAAGTGCAAATACAGGATGTAAGCAAGTACCTGTCTCACAAAAAATCATCGATTAAAAACAGTACATCAATCTCTAAGCATCCCCTTAGAGTGATTGCAATTCTGTGGTCAAGACGCACTTTCAATTAATCAAATTCAGCTCACGGTTTGCATCTAAAGGCTGTAATAAAACCACATCTCCATAGAAGTAATCCCAAAATGATTAAACGACTTGAAATCCGTTCCAAAATCTCAAGACAATCGCTTCTCTTCTTGCCTGGGGGTATGTCTACCTAACACCTGCCGTCGCTAAGGCACCACCAACCACTGCGCAATGAGAAAGTTGCCTCAGATAGACAAGAATACTTCGTCTTGGAGAAAAAGAAGTTACAAAATTGTTGTCTGAATTAGGGCCATTAATAGTTACTTCTTTTTGTATCCTATTTATGTGTTATTACTTCTTCTAAAAATAACGTTCGAAATAATTTTCAAAAATACGCTCTCTTTTTTGATACTAGCCATAACATTTTTTGTAGGAAAAAAAACTGAGATTTGAAAATTCATGAATATAGTCCCACAAATTTAGTCTGTCCAGAATTTGACTTTCATAAATTTCATTTGAAATTGGGTTATATTGTATTCTGCTAAATTCCATGCTATAAATGCAGCTTTTTACACTCAATTGGATCCAAAAACAATTTTTAAGTGATAAAAGTTATTTTTCTATCTAGATATTTCTGCAATGAAGTAAATAGTTAACAAAAAGTTGTGTTAATAAAAACTTGTGCAAGGAAACTTTCCTTTACAATTAAAGCGTATAATGTATTTTTAACTATCCTTTATTAGCTATGCATAATCTGAGGCAAATAAACTTGCTAATACATGCAATGTTGTTAAAACACTAAAAAAACTATTCATTTACTACGTAGTAAAAACCTACAACTTTATATCTCCCATCCTGCACCCTAAAAGTATTCTACATAAAAAAATATATATTTCATAAAATGCAAAAATTTTCATATTTTCAAGTGCCCAAATGATTATGCAAGTTTTTATGAATGAGCAAAAAAAAAATAGTTTATGAGGATCTATTTCGTAAGTGGTTGATGCTTTCCCTTGGGCAAGTGTATGTTATTTTTTTAGATTTTTTTTTTAACCCGGAGATCAGAAAACTAAGTCTTTGAAAGTCGTTACTTAATGCGGCTATAACTTTTATCAAAAAGGTCAAGCTAAAATTCTTGCAATAAAATCAAATAGAAGAAAGCAGCGAAGGAAATCGCTTTGCCTTAAGTAGGCGTCCGTTTTATGACCGAACTAAGGTGTGGACGCGAAGGCGATTTTTGTTTTTTTAAGAAAAAAAAAAGGCAAACTGAAAAAGGGGGAAACTCGACTTGTTTTATGAGGCGACAAGTATTGAGTTTTAAAAGTCAACTCACCATAAAATTCCTCATTTGATGAAGCTATTTTACGGTTTGTGCTAGCTTTTCTCGTAATTGAAGTCGCTGCATTTTTAGATGATGCCAGAGACTGAACTAACAAGATGTAGAATTAGCTACTGTCATACGCAGATGGATTTGATCGTAGTCCATAGAAGCGGAAATATAGATCTCGCTTTATAAAAACTGATAAGATAACCAAAATATGAAGGGAGAAGTTAATAAACTTTGAGTTCACCACACAAAAAGATAAGATGGATAAAATGCAATGCTCTTATTTGATAACTTAAAGATTTTTTTTTCTCTGAAGATTCTACATTGGTTTAGCTGGTAAATTTAAAATGATGGAATTATTGTAAGGAAGATGTCAGTTAAAGTTTGCCACGTTAAATCTTTTGAAGATGATAAATAATGTAGTCGAAAAATTTTTTATTGCTGCTCAGAGGAAAGTTTAGATAACAATCCACAATCATTAAGAATCTGGGAAAGTACGTTTTTCCATTTATTTTTGCTGAATCTGACCATATATACTGTATTCAACGATACAAACGTAACGTTTTCTTGTCTCTAGTGAATCAACAGCCACCAGAAACGATGGTGCAGAGTAGTTATTGAGGTCAAATTAGGAAGGAAGACATTGAATTGATGGCTTAACAGGAAACCATTTAAGATGGCTGAAAAACAAGCTATTTATTAGATTAATAGCGTTTTTGCTGCAAATCTTGTGTATGAGTTCTATCGACAGATAACGAATTCAGAAAATCAAAATTATTTGCCATCAGCGATATGTTATTTTTCGTTTGTAAAGTTTTAATTTATGAGCTAAATTATTGAAAGAGGTAAATTACGTAATTAAAAAAAATGTTTTCATTTGGCTGCCAAAAAAATTGAGTAGCGAGACAGTAATCTATAAGAATCAGACTCAATTCATTTAAGTTCAGCTTCTTCACTTTCTAAAATACATAGATTCTCCTCTACACTTGCCGAAATTTACCGTATGTAGTTTATCCAATTATGAAAATTTGCGAAGCATTCTCTTGTCTGACAAATCAACTGCAACCAAACTCTTGTTAAACAATTATTCAAGCTTAAAATATCATAAAAAAATAAATAATCTTTAGGTACAGCAGCCAATAAGATGGAAGATATCACACAATGTTTTCGGTAGAAGAAAAAGTTTATGGATAATAAGTTCAGAAGAATGAAATTAAGTGTGGTTAGTAGCATATTACTTGAAGTTTACCGTGCTCTAACATATGACAATGAAACATTAAATTAATGAAAAAATAGGTGCCCGTTTTGTACATACATGTACTTTTTTTTCTTTCTTCTTTTTTAACAGTTTATTTCAATTATTTCTTGTTCTAATTATTTCTAATTTTTGTTGTCTCAACAAATTTAATATATTCATGCATTTCTGTTCCTAACGTTTTTTCTAAAGGAAATTGTAAGCTAATGTCTGACTACTGTAACTTTTTATGAAACCGGTAAACCACTTGTGTGGATTGCTCAAGGAATCTTGGACTTCGCTTAGGGTGCAATGTTATGCAACGTAGCTAAACGAAGGTACATTTTGAAGTTAAGAGCCCATAATCTTTAAGAATTTGACTCATTAAGTCTATTATCTAGCTTTAAGCACTTTGGTTAAGGTTGTACTTTGAAGTTTGACTTCCCCTTTACACATTTCTGAAACTGACCCGATCCAGTTTATTCAATGATTCTGATTGATGTTACATTTCCCTGTCAATGGTGAATCAACTTCAGCCAGACAGGGTGGAGTTAGGCAATTATTATTAATAAAAGTGCGACGGAGTTGAATTTGATTTGGATTGATGTGTTTATCTAAGGGCTCTTGATCATACTCTACGAATGTGCGTTCCTTCAAATTTATTCTGAGTATTTGAGTAGAGAAAAGATCTAAGAATAAAGAGATCCGTCAATCAGAGATTTATTGCTCAAACAATTTTTTTCGAGGAAGCAAAATACAGTTCTCATTAATCCGGACTCTTTTAATAATAATGCATTTTTTGATGCACATTTGTAAGTTTCTACTGGGTGATTTCATATTTCATTCTCATGCTTCGAAATAAAAATGTTACTGTGTACAAGAGTTTATGTACCTTGGCTAAATGTATTTATATTTTTAAATCCGTATTGTTATTAATTCGGACGACATTAATTGGAAATTAGTCTCGTTTGATGTGGTTCTACTGATGTACGCCTATGTTGGAATTAAATGTCAGTAGGATGCGTTCAATTTTACAGAATTGTACATAAACATTGTTGAATTTATAAATAACGTAGCTATACTGCCTATGCACGGCAGTATAGCTACGCTTAGCACAAAAGTCATATTGAGCACAAAAGTCGTGTTGAGCACAAAAGTCGTATCTGCACTTTTTAACAATATTAACTAATTGTCTCCAGGTGGTTATTTGTAATTTATTTTACCTAAATACTATGTTTTATGGATACTAGAGAACGAAAAATATTTCCAAAATCCATCTGAATCAAATACATAGAAGCGCACAACTTTAAAGATCAATTTCTTAGTTTGATCTCAGCTGCAAATACAATTTTTGTGCTTAGCGCGACAGTATAGGCAAAAGCAATGTTCGACATTAGAATTTACGATCTGTGTACGTAAAGAACCTCCACTTCAATAGTAAATTTAAGCTTCTAACAAAAAGATGCGCAATCTCTGCTGATCTTTTTAAAAACGTTGCCATTCTGGATTTGTTATTTCTTGTGTGCGTGATTAGGGTTTTGTTATCATCATTCCAGTGACATCTAAAAGAGGGAATGGCTTTGCGTGAGCCGTTGCGTCTTCATAGCAAGTGTTTCAAAACCGGGGTTGGCCTAAGGCAGTTCAACTCGCGTTTTTTCGCTTTTTTTCGCTTTTAATTGTGCCTCGAGGGTTTGGCGAACGCGTTTTGTCCCTTAGTTAGTGATTTTCTTTTTGTTATTAATTCATCAATGTGGTTTCTTTTTGTTTTTTCGCTTCTGCTTTGTGTTCTCGTCGCGGAGTTCGGTGGCTTAGGACATTCTGTTAAATGTTCTACGAAGTATACTTCATGTTCGATTTTTTTTCCTCTTTGGAGTACAGGAATTATGTTTTCTTAATGTTCGCTAGACTCGTATAGAACAATCGTTTAGGGACTGTCCATATAGTTTTTCCTGTACAGAAATCACATAAAATCTTTGCATGAAGTTCTAATTAACCGCTTTTTTTAATTAGTAAAATACAATAGTTTAAAACAAAGTATAAAATAAATCTCCCATGCTAGTACAGATCTTATTATTGCAATCTCACCCTCTGCCCACCCCCAATCCAATGACGTAACATAATAAAAAAGGAAGAAATTTAAAGGTGCCCATGCTTGAACAAAAGAGTAAAGGGCCCTGCTCCACATTGACGTAAAGCAGAAACGTAAAATATATTAAATAGTGTTTCTATAGAAAGTACCCGGATTTTCGGTTTCAGCCTTCGGTTTCGGTCGCGTTTTCTGCTGATGTAGAGCAGGGCCTTAAGTACATAAATAATCAAAATTTATGACATATGTTTGAACAAAAATGTAATTATGTAATATGGCTGTGCAGAGGGTAGATCCTGCAGAGTACATTCTCCGCTTGGGCGGTTACTAAACACAGTTTAGTTTTTTTTTTTTTTTTTTTTCAATTCAGAACAAAATCCGAACCCGTGCAATAAGTACTTGACGACTTTGTGACCCCGACGAATTTTATTTGCATCAGTCACCATTAGCGTACATGGGGAGCACGGGTTGACCAGTTGGTATCAGACCCCCTAACGATTTGACCATTAACTCGGTGCCTGACGGACTGAGCTCTGAGCAGAAAATTACGTGAACGATAATTGTTAATTGTGGTACAATTCAACTGAAAAATCCGAACTGATATACGCATGGATACCAATGAGCAAAATCCGGCAAACTTTGGGTGCCAGGTCAAGCGGGTGACTAAAAAGACCTCAGGGACTAGTTTTTTTTTACAAGAATATTTCAGAAGCTGTATATGTGATAAATTATCTTATAAACTTTGAGTAATAATTTGTCAGATGTCTTATTTTTTTCCCCGACGACTAAGATTTTGTAGATTCTTATGTAATAAGGGCTTTTTCTTGAAATTTTGTATGTTAATGCAGTTAAACTAACTTTGACGCTCTAATTTCTTAGAAACGTTACACAGCTTTTTTTTTTTTTTTTTGGAATACATTTCTACAATTGCTAACTAGACGTTAAAAGCAAAGATAAAATGCTAAAAGGAAAATTTTACTCAGCGAAACGAAATGCATTAATACTATATCTAATCCGTAATTAGTAGTTAATTAAAACTTTTTATTATTCAATGTAACTTGTGGCTGCATGGAGTACCTCTCTGTATTGGAAAAGTAAAGTACTTTAGAGATTTTTTTTGCTGTATTATCAGTTTAATAAATAATATTTAAAACCAATAAATAGATGAACAGTTTTGCACAAAAGTGAAAAAAAATCGCGTTGCTATTTTAGAGAATTTAAAAGTTGATTTACATTTATTTCCCATAAAATTAATACATATACATTAGCTTTAGCTTTTTTCTTCAGAGAACGGCTTTTGTTACTCTCACAAAACCACAAAAGCGATGTTATCATTTTTCGTTTCGTAGCAAGTAGCACTTTTCTTAATAAACATGTTGCTAAACGACAGATGTTGGAAAACTCTACTCGAATGGGCTGGACCAAAGGAATGATAACTTAAGGTCACCAAGTTGATACAAAAAAAAATGTTAAAAAGAAGAATCTTTATTGTTGCCGAAGCAAGATGTCCTGGAGCATTTTTACCGAAAGGTTGAGACCTTGTGATTGGACTGTTGGGATCGCGTGCAACCACCTAACCTGTCCAGGCAGCTATGAGGGCATAATTATCTTCATTTCTACTTATCGTCCAAAGGATGGGGATGTGTAAGGGGAGGAGGGAATTCGTAAGAAAGATTCTACTGTTCTTGGGGGTTATACACGTATAATGGCCAGAAATGATTACGGGTTGGGTTTTTCAACGGGTTTATACAAAAAACGTAAATTTGGGTTGAATGTTTCTGTTTTTTATGATGTATTATTGTTTTTATACCTCTCGCACGAGATTGGCATGGAATGTTACGTTCAGGATCGTGAAAAAGTGATGAAGAAGAGAGCAAGTGCCTACGCACTGTTGGATCAGCATTGAGGTCAATTTGGCTACTACTTCTTGGCGAATAGTTTTTATTGCACAGAATTACTGTTAGAACTTGCTTTCTTCAACGCTTTTGATTTATACTTTTATCTACTTTTAATGTTTGATATTTATCTTTCGAACTTCACCTGAAAATGTATGAGCATACAAACATACACAGGGTGATTTAAAAATAAGGGGCGATTTAAAATATTCGTTTTTTTTTCCTTTAAAGCTATATGCAAATGTAGGGACGACAAGGTGTTAATTATATGTGTGGATAATGAATAGCCCTGAAATGTCGTTACACCCTAATTTATTCCTATATACACCGGGCCATATAACTTTCACGGCGCAAAAGAATGACAAAACAATACACATATAGCCCTGTATAGTACAGTAAAAGAGTAGTATGTTACGATATTTCGGTGCTACTCATTCTCCGAGCATGTAATTAACATCTTGTCTCTTCGTCTGTATCTGTCCAATTTTCCAACCGGACTGGTATTTCCAAGAAGAAATAGTAACCATGACTTTTGACCAAGCTTCGTATTTAATAAAAAAAAATCTGGTGTGAACGCCACACTACTTCCTTTTACGTTTAAATTCCATAATAGATGCCTTAAGTGTTAAAATAGTGCCTTAGAGTGAGCAAGATAACAATTCAAACATTTACACTCCAGTTTGTCACCAATCAATGCAAAATAATGTTTTACAATGTTTCATTTTCTAAATATCGCCGATTTTAACATAATTCAGTGAATTTTTCACAAAATATCGCTAAGAGCGCCAAATTGAATCCAAATTCAAAAACATCATTTTTTCGCCAAACGTGTCGCCAACTTGGCGGCAAACGCCGACTAAAAGCTTGGCGATATATCGCCAAGCGGTAGCGCCAAATCATATCACTTAATCTGCATTGAAATTAACATTGATTTACCCCAAAAAAGGGTAAAAGACCCCCTTGGGATTATTCAAATGCAACCACAAGGGGAGGTGCACAACTAGACCCCCCTCAGAGCCTACATACCGAACCAGAAGCTTCTACGGCATACAGTTTTTGGGTTATGTGACACACATACATACACACATACATACATACAGACGTCACGAGAAAACTCGTCGTAATTGGGGATGGTCAAAATGGATTTTTCGGCTGTTTGTATGTTGTTAGGTACATATGCACGTGCTGATAGGTCGAAAAAACTACACGACATTCATTCGGGGGTGAGCAAAGTCAAAATTTAGACCGAAATTTGAGTGAAATTTTTTTCGTAATCACAAAAGTACTTCCTTTACTACGTAAAAGGAAGTAATAGGATCCATTTTAGTCAATACAGCGTTTTGAACAGTCAACTCAAATAACTTGACCATTAGAGGCATAGAATGTAGTCAAAATTAGACAGACAGATTAGGCAAAAATGGAGAGAGATCGAGGATACGCATTTATTTGCTGTTACCAAAGCTGAAAACTGCAGTGAACAAAACTTTTTACGATGTCGGTTTGCCATTTAAGCGGCTCGACCCAGGTACTAAAAAACAATCCCAAAACCGAACTTAAAAAGTATTATGGATGAATTGGATGACCTTTTAAAACGTTGTGTTGAGTTTAATCGATTATATTTTGAATGAATATTAGCTTGGAAACATATTACTGCACTTACTTTATTTCATTTCTAAATTGCTTTGTTATTTTTAGAAAATTCTGTGCACATTGTGACGCCTCCCTTTTGTCAAACGACAGTGAGTGATTTATAAATTACGTGTTATGATGATTACCGCGAACGTCTTCTTCAGAAACATTTCAAATATGTTTAGAAGAATATTATTTACTTTTTATCAGCAGCTAAAATTATGGGGTTTATACTTAAGAGTATTAAAATGCAAAGGTGAATTGTGATTAAAGTTCAAACTCTAATTATTTCATGCAATGATCGTTAATTACATGATAACTATTTATAGCCAAGATTCTATTGTATTTAACCCTAAAATCCGTAAAACCAATATGTATTGAGAATATATTGAAGGATACAAGATATTTTTTTTAACAAATAAAAATTATTCTTTTATGTAGTAATAATCAATCTTTTAAACTACATCTGGAGCATAAATTTCCTTTGTAAAAATATATTCGAATCAACCGAGAAAGACTATGCAGCATATGAATGATTATTTATTGATTTTATAAAACGATACCTGAGAGAAGGGTAAATAAATTGGAGATTTAAAAGATAGGAAGAACTCATAAGATCCATGAGCAGGGTTGTTTAGTTTTTTTTCCACCCAGTCAAAAAACTGGGGGGGGGGGGGGGGGGGGGGGGACTGAAAGAATTATTCAAGACAAAATGTAATTTTTTTCATTAATTTAAGGGCACTAAATTAAAAAATGCAGATCTAAAAAAATATTAGTTCCTAACATTTAAAGAATGTTTTTATTTGAAAATAATCTCCATATATTATTTCTCTAAGCCGAATCCTATACCCGGTCGAAACTCGCTCATTTCTTTATCGAATTGCAAGAAAATTTATGATTTTGAAGCTTATCCCGCGGCCTATTGACGAAAATTAGACCCACCCTCTAAAAAGTGTCGGTTCGTTTTTTATTCGAACTTCAATTTTTGGGCACAAAATTGACTCTATCTAGCGAAATAATTGTCGTATCGTCTCCATTTTGATTTCATTCGAAAGATTAAAAAAAATGCGTTCTTTAGAACGTTTCTCCGCTAGCGCCGCGTAACGAGAATCTCGAAAATCCACGTTTAAGCGACTTATAAGCGATTGAAGTTTGAAAAAATTAAATTTTTTGCTCAACTGTCAAAATCGTTACATTGTTGTTCAAATCAATTTTAAATGCGACATTTCAAGCCAAGGCTTAGCTCGGTAAACCTTAATTGTAACTTTTATTGTTTCAAAATACTATGGGCCGAATTCAAGTGAAACACCATTGCAATCGCTTAGAGGCGATCGCAATAGACCAAAATTGCAATCGCTACTGGAAATCGAATTACATTAGAATCGCATCTCGTAGCGATTGTAACGTTTCACTTGAATCCAAATTTGGGAATTTGCGATTGCATTAGTGAGTTGCGATCGTCCGTGTTTCACTTGAATTCCTGCCTATGGTAGTTTTGCGATAACGTTAGCATTTAGTTTAGTAGTAGCCTTGGGTATTTGATTCTAATATAGGGTATCACTTTTGTAGTAGTTGTAAAAGTGAACGTGTCTTTGATCTCTTTGAAAAGTTGTCAGAACGACGGCAGTAGATGGCGATGTTGTGCAAATGAAGCCAATAAAAATTGTCGTATTAAATTTTAAGTTTAGAGTTTTTTTTTTTTTTTTTTTTTTTTTTTGCGGAATTCCGCACGGGTCACCTAGTATGATATATTTTATTTGAAAATGAAAAATATATGATCAGCTTATCTGGAAACTCTTTAACGGTTACATGGTTTAGAAATAATAAAAACTCTAATGTTTTTTATAGCCATTGAAAACATGTTCCTTTGCAGTAAATTTTAATTAAGTTTAATTAATTTATAATAATTTTTTTTGCAGCTTACTTTTCATATGAAAGTTCCATTGCCAATCAATGTTCTCAAAAATTTAAAAAGGGAAAAACATAAGAAATGAGGAATATGCAAGCTGCAAACACTTAAGTTCATACGATGAAATACTAAATTATTACTTGCAATATATCGCCAACTCGGATGAAATAACCAAGTTGGCGGTATATTTCATGTATTCCCGCCTTAGCCCTGGCTTAGGGGGCGGGGACATACTGCGTATGCTGCTAAATACTAAATCGTTGTTACAAATAAGCTTCTAAAAAGGAGACCTGCTCTAGCTTAAAATTGAGATTTTTTATTGTTATCAAAGTTCTTTCTTTAATGTCTACATTTTCAGTTTGGTTTAGTGTGCAATAAAAACTTAGTCATAACTTCTTTTGGTACCGTATGTGTTTTTAAATGAATTTATAAAAGAAGTATTTAAATTTGTACATTTTTAATTCTAACAACTATTTTAGCCTTAAAACTTATTTTTAAAAGAGCTCAAATCTTTAACTTAATAATAAACTTCAATAGATTTTGTAAACTAATGTGATTGTAGTTATTTTAATTAATTAATTGCTGAATTATTATTAACCCATTAATGCCTGACATTTGTTTTTCCTAAGATATTTTGTATACTGGTTACAAACAGTGTTTAATGGACAAGAAAAATAATTTAAAAATATTATGTGAAAACTAATTTTTTTATTAAGGAAAGAAAAATCGTCCCTTAAAAATTACGATAGACCCCAGAGGGTGCATACTTTTTTCACTAAAATTTTATTCTGCCTACGATATAATATTTAAAAAGACATTTAATGAGAAGAAATAAAATCAGCAATTGACATAACCTGGGAAGCTGGGAATAACATTGAAAACTTGGCTTTTTTTCTAGAGATTGTGAATGATGTTATTTTTGATAAAGATCATATTAAAACTGCTACAGAACACACTTTACAATGGTTATGTGCTGCAATCTGTTAATAACGAATTGAAACAATACCAAGGTACTAATGGAACACTATTATTTGGTTGAAATGTTCATTTTGGGGAAATTCAGACCCTTTTTTCGAGCGTCTCTAAAAAGGGACGGTAGCCATTAATGGGTTAATGCTTTAAATCACAAAGAGGCATGACGCTAGGCATTAATGGGTTAATATTTATTCTTTTTTGAATTACTCACACCTCTGTTTCTATTGAAATGCACTATATTTAAAAAAAATGTTGAACAGCTCATTTATTTTGCTTAATTTACTTCCTCCCACTAGTTAACTTGTCTAAAGTTAGATGGTGGAAAGAGTAATTAACATATTCTTTTAATATGTTAAAGTTTATTAATGATGAAATTTCCTAATTTATTTTTATTACTTCTAATAATATTTTCATTAGATTTTCTACGTTAAATTTAGGAGTATTTTAAAAATTAGTTTTAAAACAACCTCATTGCTTTTGCTTTCCGTTTCAAAATAGTGTTATTCTTTTTTGTTGACGTTGTTGTCATGGCATCGAACAATTAATTCTTCCTGGGAAATTTTAAAGAGTCTATTTTTAATAGTATATGAGAGCCAATATTTAGAAAAGTGCCAATTTGAAGTTGGAGTTTTCTGAAAAAAAAAAATTTTTGCAGAAAAAAACTAATATTGGATTTTAAATCTAAATTGGGTCTAAATGCAAGAAAATAAAAAGGGGGAGGTCAAGGAAGTTATTTACCCCCTCCTTAGATTACTCACTTTTAAGCCGTTACAGATCTGATGAATGTTACAGATCTGATGTTAATATGAGTTACATATTTGAGCTTATGCTTTCAGTTTTCGTTAACATCTCTAAATATGATACCATTTCTTTGAATTTTTAACATAGAATCAAGATCATTATATTAAAATATATATATTAGGCTAAAAAATCAAATGTCATTATAAAAAAGCATTTCTTGGAAATAAAAATGAGCGATAAGGTTTTTAGATAAAATAAATTATGAGGCTACCAAATCCAAGCTAATAAAACATTTGTTTTGTTTTGAAACAACACACAACTTCAACTTTTTCAACACACAACTCTGCTGCTTGCTTTTCTTTAATTAGTTGCAGGAAATTTAATTTCTTGATCAGAAATTCAAATTTAGCATGCTAGTTATTATCTAGTTATTTAGCGAAGTTATGAGAAATTGAAGCACCAAAAAAAAAAAAAAATAAATAAATAAATAAATAAAATAATAATAATTAATTAACTTAATTTCTGCAGTGTCAATTTTTCTTATTTTACTAACTTCTATTGTTAGGTCATACAAACCACAAATGAAGCAATTGTACTAAAACTCATTGCTTTTCATTTTTTAAGAACAAAAATATTCAATATATATGGCTAAAACCTATGATTTTTGCTTTTTATAATTCTGAAACGTGTGAGTTAGTTCTGTAACACATTCGCTGTTTTTCAATGTTACCGCTCTGACTGTTACCGATCTGACAAACTGACAAAGTTTTTTTTTTATTTCCGAGTCGATCGCACTAAACCAAAATCAAACACGTGGTTTTTTCACTTGTAATAAAGGACTATACTTATATATAAAATAATTTTTTAAATAATAAAAACTGCGCATTTTAGAGCGTGTTACCGATCTGATGACTCAAATGACACACATTTTATAAAATCACTTTAAAAAATCTTACCTACAATTTTAGATGCGGAAATGCAAATTTTTAATTACGATTCAATAAAACATCCCACCAGGTACTCAGTATCACGTGGTATAGGGGCAGGAAATGATTTTGGGGGCCTAAACATAGATCGGAAGTTATTGTTACCGCTCTGACGGCGGAACTTGGGACACGCTTATTTCGCATTCCCTAGAAAATCAGAAATCGATTAAAACAAAAATGAAGTAAAATATTAACAAAGGGGTCAAAATAGAATCGTTTTTTGTGCAAGTGCATTTTTTTGCGAAGTTAGAAAGTGTGCATGACCTGTTTGCATGCTAAGCTTTGCTACTGGGGACACGTTACCGATCTGATTTTTGATGTATAAAAACAATATTTTCTGAAGAAAAAAAATTTTTTTTTCTGATGTTATTACATGAAATGAAAGCAGAACCTTATCTTCTTTCTGGGGAAAATTATTTTTTTAACTAGTTATTGAAATTCTAGGGAAAATTTGCTTGGGACTCAAATTGGCACTTTTCTAAATATTAGCTCATGAATTTCTTTATAATAAAAATAATAATTAAACTAATCTCTTGACTTAAAACTATTATACCTGCCAGTTATTATATATTATTAAATGCTACACATTTTTTTCTACTGAGTAAAATAAGGCATTGCATCAACAAGCATTAATCCGAATGAAAAAAACAAGATTACAACTTAAAAGGTTAATTATAGTCCTGCAATTCAACCAGCTAAATATTTTCTATCTAGTGTTTATGTGATTAATAAAATTATTGCTTCATAATTCATAATGTGTTTTTGTGCGGTAAAATTTTCCAAACTATTTTATAGCCACATAAATAAGAAATAAAATAGAAAATAACAAGCATTAGGAATGGATATTATAGCCGGCTCAATAAGCTAAATATATCCCTGATCATCAAATATTCAATTTTTGTTCGGTCCACTTTTTTTTCCGTAGTCTCCGATAAATCTCTCATCCCCTACTTTCTCGTTTTCATTCTGTTCTTTTCCGCACATCTTCCATTTTTTATGATCTCAGAAACCTGCCCTTTGCCTCCGGGTGAAATGGTTCTTCCTCCGTTTTTGCCTCTGCAACCGTACCTGCCAGCCGTCCGCCATGTTGGACTTGCACTGCCGATCGACCAATTATAGGTGGGTAATTACAAAATGCAACTTCACGGCAATTGAGTTGCAACCAATAGCCAGATCTAGAAAAGAGCGGCAATAGAATATTAAATAAATTAATGAAAAAAAAAAAAAAACATTTTCTTGACTTAGTTTTTAGTTCTGGGTGGCAACAGTTGAGCGAAATCCAGTTTCCCTGATGAGATTAAACTGATTAGTTCCCGGGTTTTCAACATTAATGCTTTCCATTTATCTTCCTTCATTGTTTTCTTAAATTTACTTTTGATTTTACTTTCGGCTCTTTTTTATAAACTTATTCTGAGATTTGAAAATTGTTTTTGCTTGACTTCCTGAACGAGATAGAGTTGGGGATGTTTAAAAATTGAATGCTACCGTTAATCATATGTTAAGGAAACGTTTAATCTCGGAAATGCATTTCCTTAATTTTTTGGATTAATTATGCATTTAAATTATTAAAACTTTGTATATTTAAAATCAGTCTTTTAAAATAAAATAGGGTTAGGGTGATAGTTAAATCTTGGGCTAGGAACTACAACTAGATAACTACAATTTTGGCACATAACAAAGTCTTACTTTTGTCGAAAATGTTTTGAGTAAGAAGACGTTAATGATTCTAATTTTTTTAAAAAAATGAAGAGGCTATTTAATAATACTTAAATCACATTTTCGCATTCTCCAAAAATCGTGTCAAAAGGAAAGAAAAATAACATGTTGAGCTTTTTCCGAAGATGAGTGAAAAAACTAAAATGTGATCTTACCCAGCAAGCAAAATATCTTGCCTCAGGATTGCATAAAGGTTAACGCGTCGGCAAATATCACCTTGCCTAAATGCTGCCTGAATAATGTTATGTTACTCTCTAAGAGCTGTCAGCGACTTGCCCCAATGTTGACTGGCAAGGTGTATGCAGCCTAATATCAGTCGAGTTACAGGGTGGGCTCTGCCTTTGAAGCATCAAAATGCTGGCATAACAGTGTGAAATCAATCTGCATGCAAGAAGTGGTAGCTATTGTAATCCTGCATACATATTACCTTGACATTTAAATGGCAGGATACATTGATATAACAGTGTGAAATTAGTCTGTATGCAAGGTGCAATTGCTTGCAAGGTCTTTCTTTCTTTTTTTTTTTTTGTGTGTTATTTTCGCTTCAAATTCACGAAGTAAATTTCATTCTCTAACTATTCGTTTTATTCTTCAAGCAAAATTTTTTTTTATCTTAGAATTATTTTTTAGCTGACACATGATTGAAAAGTCACATAGAGATTTGCTTTCGTTCGATTTGCAATTTAATTGCGGATAATGAAAATTACTTCATTGATTTTAGATTAAACTTTACATGTTAAAATTCATAGACTTCTTATATAGCGGCAAAAACATAGTTAGATTTTTTATTATTTATTTATTTTATTATTATTATTATTATTATTATTTTTTTTTTTTGCTTAACAGAATGAGTGATCGCACTATTAAAAATACAATGCAATATTTTATTTATTTAAAAATGTATGCTTCTTTTCGAATTATTAATACATAAAATGCCTGGTTAAAATTATGAAGAAATATTAATAAATATCGCAGATAATGAACAAAAAATCTAAGTCCATTTCTGAGTGGATGTCAGCTTAAAAAATACACTTAGACAAAAAACTAATTTATTTTCAAGAATAACATAAATAGTTAGTGAATAAAATTAAACTTACTAGCGAGCTTGAAGTCATTTTATGGTAAAACCGTGACTGCGTATAATCCCTTGCCCTACAAGCAAAACTTCTTGCAACAATCTTGACGGATCTTGATATCGTATTGACGGCGTCAAGATTGCGTATTTAATCTTGCATAAAGATTGCACAAAGATTGTTCAACCAAGATTTTTATTCCAATCTTTATGCAATCTTACATACATCTTGGCTTTTCAATATTGATTTCGTCTTGCAATATCAAGATTGCATCCATCTCGTCAGCGTCAAGAATGAAAAGAATGTTCTTGATATCTCATTGTCGCCGTCAAGATCATTAGCGCGCCCAATAGGAGAGAAGCGCATGCGCGGAGTTTTGCACCCGGCATTCCGATTTTTTCCTTCAATACGAAGCGAGCGCTGCACGTGGAGACGTGGATACGATTTAGGCTTCGTTAAAATTCGGTTGCTTCATTGTTGTGTGCAATATTATTGATTTTTATTTGTGATCCTATTACTGCATTTATTAAATGACGCAGTGCTATACAATCCATATCGCGACCGATTAGCGATCAATTGCAGAAATGGGTGACAATAAAGATTTTCGTTCTTAAACGTGGCTGACAACAAGGGATTACACGCAAAGATTTTATCATAACCACTCTTCAAGCTCACGAGTAAGCTAAATTTTATTCATTAACTATTGATGTTATTCTTTAAGATAAATTGATTTTTTGTCTAAACAGTATTTTTAAAGCTGACATATCAATCTAGAATGTAACTTAAATTTTTTGTTGGTTATCTCGGTACAATTAATGCTCCTTAATTAATTCTAATTAGGCATTTTATGTCTTTGCAGTAAATAAAATAATCATAAATTTAAAAATAAATCAAATATTGCACCATATTTTTATCAAACCCACTTCTATTAAGCATAAGTAATAATAATAACATGAAGAAGAAGAAAAGAATTAATATTGATCTTAAAAAATTCAATTAAAATAAATTCAAAAAAAAAAAAAATCAATTAAGATAAATAAAGTTATAACTAAGTGCTTAACACTTTTTTGAAGTCTGCAAGCTAAAATGAAACATCAGATTTAGGATGTAAAGTTTAATCGGAAGTTAATGTAGACATTTTCAGTAAATACAATTAAATTGCAATTAGAATAAACAAAAATATCTTCATGTGAATTTCCGATCATGTGTCAGCCTTAAAATATTCTTCAGCTGGAAAAATAATCAATATTGAAGAATAACAGAAATAGATTAAGAATGAAATTTAATTCTTGAATTTGAAATGAAAATAAAGAATGGAATTTACTTCCTGAATTTGAAGCGAAAATAACAAAGAAATAATAATAATAATAAAAAAAAACACCCTGCAAACGTACTGATTTTGCACTGCATAACAATACGTGTGCAGGGTGACAAAAGCTGCATACAGACTAATTTTACACTGTCATATCAGTGTATCCTGCCATTTTAATGTCAAGATAATGTGTATGCAGGATTGCAATAGCAACCACTTCTTGCATGCAGATTGATTTCACACTGCTATGCCAGCAATTTGATGCTTCAAAGGCAGAGAACACCCTGACATTCGACTGACATTAGGCTGCATACACCTTTACAGTCAACATTGGGGCAAGTCGCTAACAGCTATTAGAGAGTAACATAACATTATCCAGGCAGCATTTAGGCAAGATTAGATTGGCCGACGCGTTAACCTGTATGCAATCCTGAGGCAAGATATTTTGCTTGCTGGGTGTCTGCTTTGTTTAAGAACGAAAAACTTTATTTTTGCCCATTTCTGCCATTGATTGAGATATTTATTGTGTATAGCACTTGTTAAATAAAGGCAGTTAAGAATGATTCAAATAATTTCTAACACAATCATATTCCACGCTTAAGCAAACAGATTTTTAACGAAGCCAAACTGCGTATCATACCACGTGCAAGCTAACTCGCTCTCATGTTCTTGATAACGCCGAAGAAAAAAAACCCACGATACAAGAAACTAGGAATGCTGGGAATAAAAGTGCGCATGCGTGACTTTCAACAAAGATCCAGGTGGGTCGGGAGCGTGGGTCTTTGTTTGCTAATGACCCTGACGGCAACAGCATGAAACCAGTGTTTCTCAATTGCTTCTTTTGAATCCTGACGCTGACAACATGTATGCAGTCTTAATATTGCAGGAGGAAATCAGTATGGACATTGAAAGATGAATATAATCTTGCATACGTGCTGTTTTTGCAATATTTACTTTTTAATCTTTATACAGTCTGTATGCAGTAATTTAAATTTAATACTGACGCCATCAGTACATTATCAAGATCTGTCAAGGCTGATGCAAGAAATTTTGCTTGTAGGGTAGTATTAACTTCATAAGATGCAATAAAACGTTAAATATTTATAAAAAAGCGTATTCGGGAACTTTCACGTTATAGAATGATGGAAATGTAGAAAATCTATACACATTGTTCTGAGAAATACCGCAGTATATAGTATTAACAAAAGCAAAAAATCAAATATAAGTTAGTTTTACATTTGATTTGTTGACCAATCATCATATTCCAATATTTTAAATGTAAATGAAGATAAAGCCAACAAATAATAACTATTACACTGTAAAAAAAAACTGTAAATTTTGAAGAAATTATCCATATTTTTTACAGAAAAAATCTGTTTCTGATAAAACTACATAAAATACAGGATTTCTCTGTTTTTTTAATCTCCGCAGCCGGTTATAAGCTCATTAACTGTTAACGGTCTCTTCACTGCGAAGCTCGATTGGTCGATTTTAACCACGTGACCCATCGTTGG
>JAXGGA010012283.1:0-39302 GCA_038373865.1 Uloborus plumipes | reverse complement strand
AAGCTTTGCCCTCTTTGAGGCACGTGTTGATATTATCCAACTAAGCTAAAACTTTGCAAAACATGTTTTTTAGCCCAGTTGTACATTTTAGGGGAGTGCCGCGAAAAAAATTCAAAAACTGATTTTTTGTGACCACCCTATTGTAACACGCATAGAGCAAAACTGCTCCCGGTAATAGTTAAGGGCATTTTTAATAGCTTTTTCTTCAGCTGAGGTAAAATAATAAATCCAAGTATGGCTCCTTCGGACTTTTATGAAGCGTAAATAAATACCTACATAAATTGAATGTTTATCCAATAAATTAAAGCAAAAACTGTATGTGTCTATTAAACGCAAAAATGCATAAGTAGCACAAAAAGAGATTCAAAATATTTTATTATTGTTCTTGAAATTTCGGTACCCTGATCTTTTCCGAATTGTAAATGCTTGGAGTGCTTTGTGTAAATGCAGCAAATGTTTTTTACTATATTTATTTTCAACTGATTTATTCCATTTCAAAGAAGAAGAAAAAAGTAAGCACAATTCAGATCATTAAACAATGAACCATTCGAGCACGCGAATAAATGAATAGAATCATGCAAGCGTAACATACTGCAAGTAAAATTTCGGCTCAAACAATTTACGTTTGCTCGAAATAAATTTCTTTATGGAAAAAACAAGGTTTGAATGGTGTGATTAAACCTACAGAAATTAATTTGTTTCGTATTTTTATTTTAGGAGCCTACATTTGTTTGATTTAAATAAAACTACCTGAAATTAGTATAAAATTTAAATTGGATAATTAATTGGAATAAAATCAAGTGAATTAGTTTTACACTTGAAAATCGGAAGCAGAGTATTTTTCTGCGTGTAATTTCGACTTAAGCGTATGCTGAAAAGAATTTTAATTAAAGTTTTCACTTAATTACTCATCAATTTATCACTTCATTTTTTTTTTCTTTTTGCAATTTGAATTTATAGAGACGTGAAAAAAAATAATAATTATTTTTAGCTTTCAATTTTCAACATATTTGCTGAATGTCAGAGTTATTTGCAAAGCAATCGTACCACAAAGAGATTTCTACATGCATAAATACATCAAATCATACGCAAAGAAGCATACAAAGCTTTCACCGTAATTTTTATAATACTGATTTGTTTTAAGCTTAAATTTATTCATTTTTAATGTATTAACTCGAGACCAATAGAAAAAACTACGCGAGTTTCCCACAGGATCTTCGGCGAGAAACGATAGTGGAAAACAATTGAAGGCAGCGAAGCAAGTTTTGGCACTTGTTGGACAATTTTAAAGGTTTCCTTTAAAATTATTGTTATTCCATACACAGTTTAAAATGGCATTTGCAATGCTAAGTGGCGTAGTTAGACTTGGCCTCCTACGCCTTTGGTCACGGGGTTTGAACTTGTTGTGCAAGTGGACAGGTCGTAGATTTTTGAAATGAAGAAAGGCATCCCCCATTTTGCATAATTATGCGGCAGATAGAAGAATATTCCTTGGAGTGCAAAACACCTAGTAGGAATTTTGTGTGCCAATGGCATCCCCGCCTAAATGGTGGCATATAAAAAACTCGATATCATGTAGTGGGTTCGCACTAGACCTGTTGAAGGCAAAAGAATCTGATACAGATGGGGAGATTCCGGGTTCAAATCCCAGCTGGGATATCGTTGTACTTTCCCTCTCTTATCCTTTCTTCGAAGGAATGGGTTGTTGTGCTGTGGATAGTTGCCCACCCAATAAATGGGTCCTTATAGCATGCGTGTACTGTGGAAGTCGGACTTCGCACAAAATTACGGCACAGTTGGAAAAGTGAAGCAGCGCACCCCAAATTGCAAGCCTAGCTGTCGCAAAACAACAACAACAATACATCTAATTCCGAAAGAGGTAAATTTGTTGTAACATGAGAAGGAAACTTTTAAGGGATATATTTTTAAAAAATGATAAAAAGTCGCTTGGTTTCTCTCCGAGTATATGTTGCTAAATATCCGCAGCATTTCCACCCCATTTAAAGACCGAAACGAGGCAGAAATTCGTTTCGTCTATTTATCTAATGTTCACCCACTTGAAGAAAAAAGACATTTCTTCCGCTTCGTCAACATTCACCTTTGCACTAAAAAACCATTAATATCATTTTTCGTACAATATGGTTTGGAATTAATGTTTCCCCTTCAGTCTTCTTTTATAAAATCTTGCATTTATTAAACACATACACCGTTGAAATTTACCACTCTGGTGTTTTTCAATCCTTCTAAGATCTACCGCCTTCGCTCCCCTTCCCTTTCCCCCAAGCTTTAGTGAAGGCAATTTTAAGATTTTAGAAGTTTTGCCAGCAGACAGATGTAATTGCATTAAAAATTGTTAACTTCTAAAAAGTTCTGGAAGAGAAGGCAGCAATTTCTTTCTGGGGGGGGGGGAGAAAATAAAACAATCGAAAAATAAATTGCACCGTTTCTTTCAAAACCCACTTGATTGGATTAACTTAATAAACATAGTGTAGTTTAGAATAGTTGACGGAAAAATCAACAAATTTAAAAGCTTCTATTTTTCCATACTATGGATAAATAAAAAGCTAAAAGATAAATTTTTATACTTTGTTTACAACTGAGTACAATAGTTGCAACTAGGGCTGCGACATCGATGTCGATGTTTCAGAAACATCGATGTTTTTGTAAGAACATTGATGTTTTTACCATCAATGTTTGAGGGTCGATGTTTTTCCAACATCGATGTTTTGGGTTCGATGTTGTTTTCGATGTCGATGTTTTATATTTTAGCAAAGAAAGCCAAAGAAAAATATACGATAAGCATACTTATTAAAAAGTTTTCATTTTTAATCAGAAGTTGCAATATTAAATTCATTGCAAACAAAATTCTATGATTATTATCGATGTTTTGCTCTCGATGTTTCTGAGATTTGCTTTTGCGTTTTTTTCTTTTTGATGTCTTTTAATGATCGTTGCTTCGCATTTATTTCTTTTTTTTTCTTCTTTCGGTGTCCTTTTTACATTTCAGCAGAAAACAAATAAAATATGCGATAAAAAAGATTCATCTTTCTTTAACCACTATAGTTTCAATATCTACCAAGTTGACAAAAAAATTGTTTTTTTTAAATAACGAACGATGTTTTTCTGTTAATGAATTTTAAGAATCGTTGTTTTGCATTTGAAATCTTTTTCGATGATGTTTTGCATTTTAACAAAAAAATGTGCGACAAAAAAAAGTGACACAGTTGATCAACAGTTTACAGTATATATCTCTCTAAAAATGGTTTTCTTAATTGACATCGATATCTTACGGTTGATGTTTTTTCAAGTGACAAAAGGTGTATCAAATTGAACGATATAAACGTTTGTAATGGAGAGTAACTGAATAACTGTACATTCAAATGTGCAAATAATTAAATAAAAAAAATATCGATGTTTAGAAACATCGATGTTTGAAAACATCGATGTTTTTCGGTCGATGTATCAATACTATCGATGCCCTTATTTTCCAACATCGATGTCTTGAAACATCAATGTTTTGCCTTCGATGTCGCACCCCTAGTTGCAAATACTACTTCCTTAAATTTATCCTATAACTATTGATTGAAATATTGCATAGTAAAGACATTTATTATAAAAGTATGTGAGCAAGTGTGAACTTAAAAAAAAATCTTATGTAGCGCCAGGCCCGTGCTGGCCCACCGGGACACCGGGGCGTATCCCGGTGCGCCCTCATTCGCCCCTTTCCTTTTTTTTTTATTCAGCAAGTGAACATTTTGAAAAATCGAGCAGATAACTAGTTTTTCATAAAACCAGTTTGAAAGAAAATAACCTCAACTAACAAAAGTAAATATATCCCACAAAAAATGAACATTAGCAATTGATCAATGAGGTACAAAAGCTTGCTCATGCAAGCAGCATATACACCTGCGATAAGTACTGTCAGCTCAAAAGAAAGGGTCGAAAACTTTGGAGCTTCGGGGCACAAAGCAGTAAGTTACCCTCAATGCAGTTGCGTACATAGCACCCCCGTAGTCCCGGCTGGGCGGAAGGGGGCGCATGAGGTTTGAGGGCACACGATCCAAGAAAATAACCCTATGATTTGTTTTTTATAGTTTATTAAGGGGGTGGGGGACGAAAGTGCAAATCTTGCAAGAGAGGGGCGCACCTAACTCTGTACGCTATTGCCTCTATGTTTCATCTGTTGATGTTAACACATAGTTCATTATGTGCTGAAAGACCATCCCCATTCCCCTGGATTCAATAATATAAAAGGGGGAAAAGGACAGTGGTTAGTTACGTAGATAGTTTTGAAAGCTTTTATGGCAGAAATGGTTAACTAAAGTGGCGCTCCAGTCAGCTACTTCCTAAGAGATGACGCCTCCATGGGCGCCTCAATGAGAAGTCACGGAAGTTTGCTGCAACCACCCGAAAACATTCCTTATTCGACAAATTTTGTCCGACTGCTCGGCGAATTTAATTTGAAGACATAAATGTAATTCTGCAATTTTGAAATGCCCGAATGCCCCTTTTCATCAGATATACTTATGTGCGCATCATACCGTATTTTATCATTCGGCAACATTTGAGTTCTATTCGGCAAACTCATAATTCCCGCTCTCCCAGCAATCTCCCGCACCCCAGCAGCCCCGGCTGGGCGGGAGAGGGGTGGGCGCATGAGGTTTGAGGGCACACGATCCAAGAAAATCGCTCTATGAGTTATTTTGTATAGTTTAATAAGGGGGTGGCGGACGAATTGTCTGAAAATTTTCGAAATTAAAGGTCGAAAAGCGCGATTTCAGAGCCATGTGTTTTCACATATAATTATGTTGCTGCATAAAAGGAGGGGGGGGAGTATGAACTCTTATCGCCCCATCCTTGACAACGTCACAGCCCAGGGCCGTATCCAGATGGGGGCTGAAGGCACCCCCCCCCCCCGCCCCTCGAAACCCGAAATGTTTTGTGATGTAAAACAAAAAAATTATCTTTTCTTAAATTTCAAATGGCAAAAAAAAAAAAAAGTTTTTCTTTTTAATTTTGTAACTATTTTTTCACTGAAGTTTTTCTACTAATTTTTTAAAGAAAAGTTTGTTAATTCAAATTATCTTTAACTGTAAAACATACTGGAAAACAAGACTTTTATTAGCACTTCCTGCTCTCTTTCCCAAATTAATGCAAGCTACTTTACAGTTTGCTCGGCGGGCACCATACCATCCTCTATAAAACTTACACCACTCCACTAAAAATTCTACCCCACTACTGGCCGAGGCCCTACCTTTCGATTAAGCTGAGATTGCTTCTTGCTTCTTGGTAGCCCTTATTCAATTAAAATGGTGTTTTGTTGGTCCTCATTTTTTAGCATCTGTAACCCTCGAGGGATTTTAATAGCTAAGCATGGCTCCAATCAAAAGAACACACAAAAATGGATACATTCGCAGGCCCTCCACTTTATTGGGGGCCCCTTAATCCTCGAAAAATTATTTTTCGAAAAAGTGTTTTTTTCAAATGCTTGAAAATATTTTGTTTAATGTAGCTGTAAACCTTGAATTTTAAAGTTTCTATCACAAATGGGGGGGGGGGGGCGATATCAAGTTGCCCGGAATTCAGCTCTAAGACTGTCCAATCAACTATTAAAACGTTAGAGACTGAAAAGTGCAAATGGAATACTTTAAATAATTTTACCTATTCTCTTTCAAAATCATTAAATACCTTTTTCATACTCCCCAAAAAGTGCTTCAGTTGTATTTTTTATTAAAAAAACAAACTATGAATTAACTGAATGGCCAGAATATTACACTCTCGTTAATTATTTTTTAAATTTCTACACTATTTCTTTTTAAGAATTTTGTCCGTTTTATACTATTATTTATTTTATATTATTAAGTGCTGTGTCTGTCGGCGAGTAGAGAATTGATCAAAAACTATTATGTAACTATACTGAAAACCGATGTAAGCGAGTGATGATACGTTAACCTTTTCCCTCTCTCGTTCTTCCTGTTTGTCGATTAATGTCAATCGTTTGTTAAACTACAAAATAAATAAAAATTTGATTGATCTTACTTTGCAAAAGAATGCGGAACATTTATAAGGTTTTTGTTTGCCTTTTTTTAAAGTCCCAATTGCCCCATATAAGGCCTCAAAATGCAAAATTTTAAACCTTTTTTCAAAAATTTCCCCGGGGGAGAAACCCCCGGACCCCCCTAAAATTACGAAGATTCTATTCCACTTAAAAAAATTCATTGATCTCTCTCTTAATACCCCTACTCCAATAAAAGTCAGTCAAAAAAAATAATAATAATAACGAGTGAAAAGAACACACAAGAAACAGCATGTGTGTGTGTGGGGGGCGGGCAGCAAGAAAAAAAGACATAATACACACAAATGTTTGTGTGTTTGGGCAATGTGCAAACTGGACCCTCCCGAAATTTTTTCTATTTACGGTTTTGCCACAGCCCCTCAGTATGGATGCGCCCTTTTCATCTTCTGTCCACCGCCCTCCCACGACACCCAGCACGGGCCTGTGTAGCGCACCCTCGGGTTTATTGATCTTCTAGACCAACGCGTTGAGAGTTCGTTACAGCGGGGTTCAACAGTATAACATTAAAAAGCAATGTTTTTATTAATAGTTTTAAGTCTTAATTGATTAAATCCGAAAAATAGCACATTAATTTTTGATAAATTATATCCAAAATGCTAGTCAATGAAATCAGAAAATAATCTTGTCTCTTAAACTTTTAATGTTTTAAGTGAAACATCTTTCAGTGAAGAAAATTATAAACTAATTTGTTGCAATAAAATTTGATTATTTTTTAATCTAAGCATCATCTAGAAAAAATAACTTCAACAAAGCTATTCCCTATGGTTTTATTCAGACAAATTTTCAGCAGTCCCTAGAAAGTAATCATAAAGTTATCCCAATATTTTAATCTGCTACGAATCTAAATTTTTCTTTGTTATTCCTTTGTTGCTGGATCTACCTGCACGAGGAATTTCTCATTTTGAATTCATGTTTCTGGTCTTAGAAACTTTTAAGAAATATAGAATTACTTTTAAATTGAAAAGAGATGGAAATTGAAATTATATCCGGATTATGTAGAATGTAAACTACACACATCTCATGAAACTCATTTTGGCGAAACAACGCATACAATAGTCGGTGGGAAACAGGAGATGGGTGGAAAACTACGCAAAAGTACTGCATAGAATTATTTGTGGAATTTGTTCAGCGTTTTTGCGGCGAAGTGTGTTTATTTATTTATTTTTTTCCCCTTGAGGGTCGCATTCAATTCATTGCCAAGAACCTTTTTCATTCGTTCAAGTTTTTGCGCTGCAAAAGATTGCATTGCGCAGTAATGCGTAAGTCGAATATTATTTTCGTCAAGTTTTGTAGCTCAATTGTGGATTCGTCATTTGAGCAAAGATAGAAAAATGTGTTAGGGATATGTATATGAGGAAATTGCTTCTATGTTTTCCCTTTTTTTTTAATATCTTTACGAAAAAAGCTGAAAAGGGAATATAAAGTACACAAGTTATAAAATAAAGCACTTAACTCCACTCTATTCGTAAAATAATGTGGAACAGGGTTACTGCCTTGTTTTTGAAACTAAGTCAAAATGTAATACTTGCTTCTATCCAAGAAACTACAGGGCAGAGGTGAGAAACTTTTTTGCCACTGAATGCCGCATTTAAATTATAAAGTTTAAAAACGGAGGCCGTATTTTTCAACTTTTGTGCAAGTATCATAATTTTGGCACAATTTTATCGATTTATTGCATTGCCGAAATGATAGAAAAAAAAACATTTCATCGTTTGAGTATAAAAATATTTCTGAAATAAAAAGGAACCGATTTCAGAACTTCAATCGTCAACTGTGGGGAAAGGTTCCAGTATTTCTTCTTCGTTTTCATCGTTTCATTACTATCATCGGAAGAAGATATTCATCCGATATTGGGAGAATTCTTGGAGTGATACACGCGGCATTGACTTCTGTGATATTTTCAAGAAGAGTGTCAGCAGCTTAGGTCCTCAATTGTTGTGAAGGAATATCAGATTGAATGTTTGGAGGAACAGATTGAATTGTCATATTAAATATGTTTTGATGCAAGATTTGGTTTAAAATAATCGTAAGTGTATAGTTCTCCTGTGGTAAGTTGACCATGGCGTCGGACTTGTAACCGGAGAGCAGGGTCCGATCAAACCGAAGTCATGCGCCTCGCAAAAATGTGATGCCCCTGTCACAAGGAAGTCCGCTCATTTTTAAAGTGGTAGTTCCGATAAAAGGGAGAAACGAAGGAAAATTACTCCATTTTGGGGTCCTTAAAATTATGGTGCCCAGGTCCACGGACCAGCAGGACAGTGTGTTAATCAGGCCCTGCCGGAGGATCCCGGGTTCGATCTCAGCCAATCAAAGATCCACCGTCTTCATTAATGGTGGTTGGGTGACATTAAAATGCTCGTGTTCACCAAGTCCTGAGAGTGAATCAATACCTCTGGAGGTAGGGGAGAGTGGTAATGAATGGGCCACTTTTTGGTTCTGAATTTTTGTAATTTTTTCTAACGCTCTGTTTTAACTCTTAATTGGTGTTTTAGTTACTTTACTTATCTAGCTATCTAAAAATGTCATAAAAATTGGATTAGCACCTGTCTATAATGAATTATGATAGAAAATAAAAGTTTTGAAATTTGGCCCATTCAACCCCACCTATGGGGTTGAATGGGCCATCGAAGGTAATGAATGGGCCACTAAATGAATTCAATGAAAACATGTGGATTTAATCTTTTATTTGCTGAACATGACAAAATAAATGTGGCACTTGACATGATTATGCAAAATCATACTGATTTAAAATTATATAAACATCAAAATTGATGCAATTAAAATAAAACTGATGCATACCAATTGCAGCAGAAAAATGACTAAATAATGAGATTGTAAAAAATATAACATCAAATATATATAAAAAAAATAATACACACTATGATTTAACAAAATTTATATCTTTCAAAAATAATATTAAAAATCACTTTCAAAAACTTCATCTTCATTTTCAAGCTTGTCAAAATTTAATTTTTTTTTTTTTTTTTTCAAATTTACTAGACTTTGGGAATAAGAAATATCTAACTTAAGTTACCAAGAAAGAAAATGAAATTGTACTGTGAGGAATATAATCTAAAGGAGAGAGGGGGGCATTTTCAAGCCACGCACTGCGACCAGAGGTCTATTGTACTATAGGAATATAAAATAGATCTGCAAATTATATTTAGAAGTTACTACAAGCCTATTTTGACGACAATAATCTTAATCTATCTATGACAGTCAGTTGTGTTTCATATTAATGCGAAAATCCAAAGAAAAGGAAGAAAAACAATATTTAGGTGGCCCATTCATTACCATGACATAGTGGCCCATTCAGCCCCACCTATACTTTTGGAATACGTTTAGGTTTTTTGAGTACATTGAATTTAGATAACATCAAAATACATCTTAAGATTAGTTTATAGATATGGAAAGACTAGCTTGTACATATGTATGCAGTGAAATACTTGGTACATTTTAGCTAGGAAATGTTTTACTAAAAAGGGTAAAACTTACTTTTCAGTCAGATTCTTGACCATGCCACTCTAGTTTGAAAATGGCTCAGCGCAAACGAATGAAAATTGGATGAGTTTAGTCGAACAAATAGCTACATCTATTGATGGCATCAAAAAAAAATTCATGCAAATACTTTTTCATATTTTGTTAGTGGCCCATTCATCACCGTGGCCCATTCATTACCACTCTCCCCTGCTTTTCTCCATCGACACCCTACCTCTTAGCATTTCGCCTTAGGTTCCACCAACCGGGGGGGGGTCCGCGAAGCGCCCCCCGGTTGGTGGAACCCCCCCCCCCCCCCCAGGGTGCGTGCGATGGTTGTTAGTCGCTAGCTACGGACGTTATGATGCTTATTGCGTCGGGGAAGGTCCCCAACCTTCCGGTTGGGAGTTTACCCCTTTATGTATGAACCTTGCGCATCGTGACTTGGGGTATTTCTTACCTCACCTCACCTCGGTGACCTGCTACTAGACCAGGTGTTTGCCCAGCTTCTGGTCTGGATCAAAAAGAAACAGAGCGCCTTTCAGAACCCCATCCAACTGGTTAAACCACGAGTTGTGGAAGGTATGAGGGAACCCTGAAGTGAAAAAAAAAAAAAGATAAGTTGACCGCCGACTAAAATATTGCTTCTTCTTTTTCGTGTAATAGGAAAGGGTAATTCACACTGAATTGAGTTTCGTTACTTTCGCAGTCTCTATGCAAAAGTGTTCCAACACAAATCCGTGACAATTACCCTTTCGTACTACCCAAAAAGAGGGAAACATTACCAAGGTAATGATCAACTTTCCAGCGGAGCAGAAAACAATAAATGTGTAAGGGCCCTGCTCCACATCAGCGTAAAACGCGACCGAAACTGAAGGCAGAAACTGAAAATCCGGGTACTTTCCTTTTTACGCGGCGTAATCACGGCGTAATAGAGGACCGAAAAATTTTGCATTTTTAATTTATCCAACAGCCAATAGAAATTCATCGTGAGATGTAAACATTTCTAGCCTTGGCGGCCGCCATTGCTATACTGCATTAACGAAAGTGCATTTGGTAAATATTCAAAAGGAGAAATGAGAAAATACCCATTACTTAATGACAAAAAATCAAGTGAAAAAGCAAAATGGGGGGCAACTAGCAAAAGGCTTAAAATAAGCTTTCAGTTGGGGCTTTTAAAGTCCACTATCTCGTTATATGTAATCATGTCAACAATTCCTGTCCTTTGCGAGATTTTTATTATTTTATTCAAAACTGGGCGGGATTACGGGAGTCTAGTTTCTTGGCGAGATTCGAAATAATGGTGCTTCGGCTGCTTTACATTGTAATGGAACTTACAATTTATGGCATGCTTTGCTAAGTTATTGATTGCTTGGCGAGATTGGAAATATATGTTTAATTCCGCACGTGTATTTACTTATTTTAATTGAGCTTTAAAAAAAAAGATTTGACCTTTGGCTGAGTTATGGATCGCTTGGCGATAATAAAACTAGCTAATGTTGTGTAATAAAGTTTTAGTGAAATGTTTTGTGTTTTGATAAATACTTCCATTTTTAAATATAGCAACTTTTTCAAGATTAGCGATTCATTAAAGAGTGTGTAGGTCATTTTACGTATTAAAGATTTTTTTTAATTTATTTAAGTTATGGCTTACGTGTTTTATTTTTGACGGCGTATTCAAAAAATATATAAATGCTTCATGGCTTTGAGGGTCTAATTTATTTGGCAAAGTAAGTTGGCACTGATATTTTTTTTAGGTACAATAACAGCCATAATTTTGAAAACTCGATACGATCCCGAAAACATAGCGTTGCTATAAATTCATTTCGCAGAATATATAGTATAATTGCGAACGGTACGGAAACATTGTCTACGAGTTTATCAAAAATTTTAGCACCAAAGCCATTGCAAAATGTCCATTAAAATAAAAATTCAAAACAACAAATAATATATTCAACCATCAAATCAAGTTTCATGGCATTGTGCTGCATTTGCTGTATTTTTCGCCAAAACATCTACTCAACACTCCGAAGCTTTTTTTTTATCACCTCTAATGCTCAGTATGCTTTCTTCAACAGCAAAAAAAAAAAAAAGCTATTTTTTTCTTGAAATAAAAAAAAACAACTTTTAAGATTTAAACAATCGAAAATAAATGCAATGCTTAGCGAAATTCACAAAAAATACTTGAATGGGAATTTTATAGCTAGTTTGGTTTGTTTCCGCTAAATATATCCGTTTAAAGTGAAAATAAAAAATCGCCAAGTAAAAGAAACAGGACTTGGCTCATAACAAGCTTTATCATGATGATAATTCCATGCCAACTAAATTAAATAACTATTAAAGCTCGGTTATTTGTTGCCAATCTTTCACCCAATCATATAATTTCGAATAATGCTTCATAATGAGGTATTTTTCCTATTTGTTATCTAAATATCAAATATCCAATATCACCCAACGAACCACAACTATCGAACTCACAACTGCGACCAGTCAACAAACACGGAACAATCATCAATTACATACCCAACAACATCACACCATCTCACCGAAAATACCGCACAAAAGACATCAACTACGCAACTACTAAACTCACACCACAAACAACCACACCATCACGACAATCACCATCACTTCCCCACTCAACAAAACACAACAGACAACACAACCCAAAGCAAGTACCTCAGTCCAACACCGACATCTCACGAAAATTACCCAAAACTCCCAGACCACCCACAACAGCCATCCTCGCCACCGCACAAACCTAAGCAAAATATCACCACACCATACATTTCAATACAACCCTACACACACGAATCAAAACAACACTCAAACCAATATCACGTCACACTCTCTAACACAGCATCCACACCAACATCAAGCTACAAAACACAACACAATACATACCACACTGAAACTACATAAGCACACACCAGAAAATCAAGCACACCACATACTCAACTATCCCAACTAATCCCCACTCACACAATCAAACCCCAAACCAAAACCACTAATTGCCCAACACCCATCACCCAGAACATACTCACATAACCACATTCCACCACAACTAAGACAACACCACCAGCCACACAAAATCTAACTATCACACTCTCAACCAAACCACACACTCACCAAGAATCACAACTGTCGACCACGAACCACCACCACACACCACAATGCACATTCAACAGCCACCCCCCAACACAACGCAAACACACAACACAGCACTACACGCACCCATGATCATCATCAGATCAACATATCAGATCACACCAAAACAACACCCAATCCACCACAAATCCACCCCCGATCCAACACACCAACCCACCAATCTCCATCAACCATCACAAACCACGTCACAACCCACAACGAAACATAACAACCACCCAGCGCCCATTGCAATCCAATACCGATCACTACACACCACACAACAAACCGCTCAACCATCTCAACCATCCGACTTCCCCAACCCAGAACACACCATCACACACACACACGAGGCCACACACACACAGCCTACAACCAATACACTACAACCACAACCAACAATCAAGCCCCATCCACCATCACACCCAAAGTCAAAACACGCATCCCACAGACAACCCACAATCCACCACTAACTACTATCACCCAGCACACCTCAACCAAACCTCACGACAATACCACACTACCTAATCCTAATAACACCAAATCCCATCACAAATCACGCACAGCCACACGCACCGTGCACACAGATCCAACTCACGTCAGCAACTCACCGCACCCCCCCAATCAAACAACTCCACACACGCACCACACACCAACACCTACCCCAACACCCACGCTCAGCCACCCCCCCCCATCCCCCCCAACACACCCCATCTTCCACGACACGACCAGAACCATCACACACCATCACTTCATAGGAGACACATTCCCCAAACGAACCCACACCCCACCCACCCCAATCACCTACACCCCGCACCCATCTATGCCCAAAAAAAAAAACGCACCGCCCGACCCCCCCACCACACAACACACTCAAAAACAACTCAACAAATCCCAAAACTATCAAGTACACCCAGATCACCACCCCACACCACACACACCACCCCTACACCAACTCCCACATCTACACACATCATCTACAGCCACCCCCACCCCTAAGACTACCCCCACAAGCCACCACACCAACACAACACCACAAACCGACACACCCTACACCACACCCAATCACCCAGCCACAAAGGTACATACACTCAACACCCCCTAACCGACACCTCAGCAAATCCCTCACCTCCACTCAGCCAGCTCAACACCACACAAACAACATATCACCACACCCCCCACAGAATCCCTCAACACACCACCCAACCACAACACACCACACCACACAACACACCCACCACCCACAACCCCACCCACCAACACAACCCACACCCAACCACCCAACCACACATCACCACAACACACACACACCACCACCAACACGCACCCCACACAAACCAAACAAACACCACACACAACAACCCACCCCCACCACAACCCACCACCACCACAACACACAAACACCAACACACACACCACCATCAACTCACAACACAACACCCCACACACCACACCAACCACCCCACACCCACAACACAACACACCACCACCAACACCACAACACCACACACCACAACACCCACAACCACTCCACACCAAAAACACCCCACCACACACAACCAACACACACACCCACACACCAACACACACCCCCACACCAACACCACACAACAACCCAACACACCAACCACAACCCCACCACAAACACACCACCAACACAACACCACCAACCACACACCCAAAAACTCCACCCACACACCCCAACAACAACCACACACCAACACAAACCCACCAACCACAACCACACCCCAACACACACACCAACACCACACACAACCACACCCCACAACACCAAACAACCCACCACACACAACCAAACACACCACACCCACACCACACAACACAAACACACACACCCACACACCACCAACACCACCCACCAACAACACCACCACCACACCCACACACCACCACAAACACACCACCACACCCAACACACCACCAAAACCACACAACAACACAACACCACCAACAACCCACCAACAACCACAAACACCACTACCCACACACCAACAACACCACCACAACACCCACACCACCCAACACACAACACCCCACACAACACAACCAAACACACACCCCACAACCAAACACACACAACCACACCACACCACACACCCACCACACCACACACCACCATCAACCCACACACACACCACTCACACAACCCACACACCAAACAACCACAACCACACACCCACCAACCCCACAAACCACACCAACCACACACAACACCACAACACACCCAACACCACCACACCCCACACACAACCCCAAACCCACCCACAACACCATCACACCAACACCACCACCCCACACAACCACCAACCAACACCAACAACACACCACACACCCAAACACCACCAACACCCCACCACAACACACCCACACCAACACCACCACACACCACAACCACAACCACAACCCACCCACCAACACAACACAACACACACCACAACCACACAACACCACACCACACACCACACAACCCCCACCCACACCACAACACACCACCACACAACCCACACACAACCACACACACACAACACCACACAAACACACCACACCACACCACAACACTCACCACACACACAACCAACCACCACACACCCACACACACCCCACAACCACACAACAACACCACACACCACACACCAACACCACCACCAACAACCAACCACACAACCACACAACAACACACCAACACAAACCACCACCACCACCACACAACACCAACCACCACCACACCAAACCACACAACACCACACACAACAAACCCACACACACACCACCACAACACACACCAACCCCAACCACACACCACCCACCCCACACAACCACACACCAACCACCACACAACTCCACACACACCCACCACCCACAACACACACACCCACACAACACCACACACAACACACCACACACACAACCAACACACAACACCAACACACCACCAAACACCACACACCACCACCACCACAACACAACACACCACAACACACCACCAACCACCACACCACACAACACACACCCACCACCACACACCACACACACCCAACCACACCCACACCACCACAACCACCACACACAACCCCACCCACACCACCACACACACCCACCACAACCCACAACCACCCACACCACACCAAACACCACCAAACCACCCACACAACCACACACCACACACCAACCACCACAACACCACACACCAACACACAACACACACCCACCAACCACCACCAACCACCAACCCACACACAACACAACAACACACCACCCACCCAAACACACACACACACAACCACCAACACACACCACCACCAACCACACCACACCACCATCAACACAACACACCCAACACAACACCACAACACCACCACCACAACCAACCACACACACACCAAACACCCAACACACCACACACCCACCCCACCAACCACCAACCCACACACACCAACACACCACACAACACACCACACCAACACACAACACCACACAACCCCACAACACACCAACCACACCACAACCACACACCAAACACAACCACCCTACACACAACACCACACCACACACACACAACACACACCACACCAACCCACCAACCAAATCCACACACCCCACACAACCACACCACACACACCCACACACAACACCACCAACAACCCCACACACTCAACAACCACCCACCCACAACACACAAACACCACAACACCACCACACACCACACACCACAACCCCACACCACAACACCACCACCACAAACCACACAAAACCACCACCACACACCAACACCCCACCACAACACACACACACACCACAACCCACACACACACACCCACACAACCACCACCAACACCCACACCACACAACCCACACAGACCCAACCAAACCCACCACACACCACCAACACCACCACACACCAACCACACCAACACCAACCCAACACAACCACCCACCAAACAACCACAACCACCACACACAACACACCCACACAACACCACACACTAAACAACCTCCAACACCACACACACCAACCCCAACCCACACAAACACCCAACAACACACACACCAACCCACACACCACAACCACCACAAACCAAACACACAAACACCACCATACAACACAACCCACCACCACAACAACACAACCACACCACAACCAAACACACCACACACAACACCACAACCCACCAACACACACCCAACACCACACCAACACACCACACCCACACCACCACAACACACACACACCCAAACACCACACCACACACCCACAACACACACCACAACACCAACCACACACACACCAACACACACACAACAACACCCACCACACAACCACACCCAACAACCACACCACACAACACCACACACACCACCACCAACCACAACACAACCACACCCACACAACACACCAACCAACACTCACAACCACCACACCAACAACACCCACACCTCACACACCACACACCACACACACACCACACCCAACCAAACCACCAACACACCACCACACACCACCCACCACCACAACACACACCACCAACACACACCCCACACCACCACCCAACCACCCACCACCACCCACACAAACACACCACACCCACCAACCACACACCCACCACCACCACACACAACACCCACCAACACCCACCCACACACACCCACAACACCACCCACCACAACACCAACCCACAACAACACACCACCACACACAACACCAACACAACCCACACAACACCCAACACACCCACCCACACCACAACACCACAACCACCCACACACCACCCAACCCAACACCACAACCACCACCACAACACCCACACAACACACACAACACCCACCACACCACAACCACAACCCACACCACCCACACAACACACCACACACCCCAAACCACACCCCACACACCAAACACCACACACACAACCACACACCACACCCACAACCACACACAACACCACACCACACCCACCAACACCCACACACCACACCACACAAACACCACCACAAACCACACCAACACAACACCCACACACACCAACCCACCACAACCACCCAACACCACACCACACACCCACACACACAACCACACCAAACACCAACACCACACCCCACCAACCACACACACCACACCACAACAACCACCCACACCAACCACACACACAACCCAACACAACACCACACCACACAACCACCACAAACAACACCCACCCACACACAACCACACACCACACCACACCACAACACCACACCCCACACAACCACACACACCACACCCACACCCACCAACAACCACACAACCACACACACCCACACACACCCAACCACACCACACCACCACCCAACCCACAACCACCACCACACCACACCCACACCCCACCCAACAACCACCACACAACCACACACCACACAACACCACACACACACACACCAACCACACCCACCCACACCAAACCAACACACCAACCCACCCACCACACACCACCAACACACCAACCCACACAACACACCCACAACACCCACCACCCACACCACAACCACCCACCCCACACACCACAAACACACCCACACACCACCACACAACACCACAACACACCACACAACACACCCCACAACACACAACACACCACCCACACACCAACACCACACCCACCAACACCACAAAACACACCACACCCACCACACACACAACACCCACAACCACACACACCCACACCACCAACCAACACACACCCCCCACACACCAACACCACCACAACCCACCACCACCAACACACCACACACCACCAACACCCACAACACCACACCCCCACACACACCCACAAACCACCAACCCACACACACCACACCACACACACCACCACACCACCAACAACACCCACCACACACCCACACCACCACACACCAACACACCCACCACAACACCACACAACCACAACCACAACACCCCACCACACCCACCACAACCCACACACCCAAACCACCACACCACACACACACACCCACAACACCCACCCCACCACCACACACCAACCACACAACACACACCACCAACACACCCACACCACACAACACCACCCAACACACCCACACCCCAACACAACACCAACCACACAACCCAACCCACACACACCCACACAACCCCACACCACAACCAACCACACAACACCACCACACCACACCACACCCCAAACACAACCACCCCCACAAACCCACCCACACCACAACCCACACACCAACCCCACACACACCACCCACCCAACACCCAACCCACAACACACCCACACCCACCCACAACACAACAACCCACAACACACCAACCACCCACACCACCCCAACCCAAACACACCACCACACAACCACCCACCCAACCAACACACCACCCAACACCCACAACACCACCCCACAACACCACACCCAACACCACACACCACCAACACAACACACCACACACACCACCACCAACACACAACACACACCACACCACAACACACCCACACCACACACCACCACACACCCCACACACCCACACACACCCAACCAACCCAACACAACACACACCACCCCAACACACACACCCACCCACACACAACCCACCCCACACACAACCACACCAACCACCACCCACCCAACACAACACCACACCAACACCACACACACAACACCACCAACCCCACCCACACACACCAACCACAACCCCCACACAACCACACACCACAACACCACCACCCCACCAACAACCCACACACCAACACCACCACCAACACAAACCACCAACACAACACCACCACCACACCACACCCACACAACACCAACCACAACACCCACACCAACACACCCAACACCCACACCAACACCCACACCACCACCCACAAACCCACCACACAACCACCACACCACACAACCCACAAACACACACCACACACCACAACACCACCAACCACCCACACACCACCCACACCACACAACACACACCCCCACCACCCACAACCCACACCACACCACCCACCACAACCCACACACACCAACACCACCAACAACACACCACACACCCACACCCAAACCACACACCAACACAACACACCACACCAACCACACCCAAACAACACCACACAAACCACACACCACACCCACACCCACACACACCCCCCCACACCACCCACACAACCACAACAACCCACAACACACACCAACCCAAACACACACCACACCCAACACCAACACCCCAACCAACACACACCACCCACACCACAACACACCCACCCACACCACACAACACACCACCAACCACCACACACCACAACCACCCACACCAACAACCACCACCAACCACCCACACCCCACCACCACAACACCACACAACACAACACCCCAACACCACAACACACACACCACAACCACACCACACACACCACCACACCCACACACAACCAACCACACCCAACACCACACCACAACCACCACAACACCACACACAACCACACCAAACCACCCCCACCACACCAACACCACCACACAACCACACCCAACACACCACACCACACAACACCAACACCACACACCCCACCACAACACAACACAACACACCACCCACACACACCCACCACCACAACCAACACCCACACACACACACCCAACACCCACACACACCCACACCACACACCCACCAACCCACCACACCACACAACAACACCCAACCCACACCCACCACACAACCACACCCAACACCCACCACACCCACCAAACCACACACAACCACCCAACACCAACCACACCCACCCCCACACCACACCAACCACACACCACACACACAACCCACCCAACACACACCCACACCAACACCAACACCACACACCACCAACCACACAACCACACCACACCCACCAACACACACCACCACCCACACCCCCCAACACACCCACACCCACACACACCCACACACCAACACACCCACACCACCAACACAACCAAACAACCCACCACACACCCCACACACCACCCAACACCCACACACCCCACACCAACCACACCCACCACACACCCACCCACACACCACAACACCACCCAACACACCACAACACCAACACCCACCACCACCACACCACAACAACCCACACCCACCCACAACCCAACACCCCACACACAACCACACCCACACCCACACCCACAACCACACCACACCCACCCACCAACAAACCAACCCACCACCACAACACACCACACACCACAACCCCACCCAAACCCACACAACCACCACCCACACCCACACCACCAACCCCACACCCACCACCACACCCCAACCACCACACAACACACACCCACCCACAACCCCACACACCACCACCACACAACCAACACCCCACACCAACACCACCCCACACCACAACCACCCCACACACCACAACAACCACAACCACCACACACAACCACCACCCACCACAACACAAACACCCACCACACACCACAACAACCACCCCCACCCACACCACCAACACACACACACCCACCACCACAACACACCCACCACACAACCACACCACCACACAACCACCACAACACACCACACAACACACCACCCACCACCACCACCCCACAACCAACAAACACCACCACACCACCCACAACACAACCACACACACACCCAACCACCACCACACCCAAACCACACCACACCACCAACCACCAAACACAACACCACACCACCCACCAACCCACACACACAACCCAACACCACACACACACCACCAACCACAACACCAACACCACCACAACAACCACCACAACCCACCCACACCAACACAACCACCAACCAACACACACCCACACACACCACCCCCACACCACACCACCAACACCCACACACAACCAACACACCACCACACACCCAACCCACACCACACACCCACAACACCACAACACAACCACCAACCACCACCACAACACACCACCACACACCCAACCCCCAAACCACACACACCACCAACACACCACCACACCACACCCACACACACACCACACAACACCCACCCAACACCACACACCACCAAACACACACCACACAACCACACACCACCAACCCACACACCACCAACACCACCACACCACAACCACACCAAACCCACACACAACACCACACACCCCACCACAACCCAACCAACACACACCCACCCACAACACCAACCACACCACACCCCACACCCACAACCACCACAACACACAACACCCAACCCACCCAACACACCACCACCCACACCACCAACACAAACACACACCCAACACCAACCACACCCACACACACCAACACACACACCACACCCACAACCCCACACCACCCACACCCAACACCACCCACAACCACACCACACCCCACAACACACCACAACACCAACAACCAAACCAACCCACCACAACACACCAACCACACACCCCAACCACCACACACCACCACACCCAACACCACCACCCCACAAACACACCACCACCCCCCACAACACCACCACACACACACCACCACACCACACCACACCCACACCACACCACACCCCAACAACACCCAACCAACACACCACCACACCCACACCCCACACACAAACCCACACACCACCCAACACCACCCACACCACAACACCCACACAACACCAACCACCAACACCACCCACAACACCCACACAACCACAACCACCAACACACACACCCAACCCACCACAACCACACCACAACACCCACACAACACCCACACCCCACCCCACCAACACCACACCCACACACCAACACACCACACACCAACACACCCCACCCCACCCACACCACACCCACACAACACACCACCAACCACCACCACCAACACACACACCCCACAACACCCAACACAAACACCACCAACCCACACACCCACAACACCCACCACACAACACCCACCCACACCACCACCACAACCACCCACACCACAACCACCAAACACACACACCACACCACACCACCCAACAAACCACACACCACACCAACACACCACCAACCACCACCCACACACACACACCCACAAACCACCCACCACACCAACACACCCCCACCACCACCCACAACCACACACACCACCCAACAACCACACACCCACCCACCACAACCACCACCACAACCCACCACACCCACACCAACACCCCACACCCACCACACACCCAACACACCAACACCACACCCAACACACCACCAACCACACCCACACCCACACACACAACACCCACACACCCACCACACCAACCCCACAACACACACCCACACCCAACCACCACAACCACCCACAACCACACCCCAACCACACCACACCCACAACAACCCAAACCCACACCACCACACACCCACCACCAACCACCACCCACCACACACCACCCAACCACCACAACCAACACCAACCCACACACACCACCACACCAAAACCAACCCACCACAACCACCCACACCCACACCCCACACCCCACACAACAACCACAACCACCCACACCACAACACCCCACACCACACCAACACACAAACCCCAAACCACCACACCCACACACCCACCCACACCACAAACCACAACCACCACAACACCACCACCACAACACCAACCCCACACCAACACCACACCAACACCCACACCCACCACACACCACACAACACAACACCACACACACCAACACCACCCACCACCCACCCCACCACCACACAACACCACACACACCAACACCAAACCACACACACAACCACACCCAACACCACCCACACCAACACCACAACAACCAACACCCACCAACCCACACACCCACCACACCACCCAACCACCAACCACAAACCCACACCACCCACACCCACACCCACCAACAACCCCACAACCAACACCACACCACCCCACACCACCACCACACCACAACCCACACCACAACCACACCACCAACCACACACCCACACACCACAAACACACACCCACCACCCCACAACACCCACAACCAACCACACACCCACACAACCAACACCCAACCACACAACACACCACACACACCACCCCACAACAACCACACCCACACCAACCACCCAACAACACCCCACAACAACAACCAACACCACACCACCCCAAACACCACAACCACCACCACAACAACACACCACCCCCACAACACCACCACACAACACCAACCACACCCCACACACACCACACAACCCCCACCACACCCACAACCACAACCAACACACCACAACACCACACAACCAACCCCACCCACACAACCACCACACAACCACCCACCCCACCACACCACCACAACCACCCACAACCACCCACCAACCACACAAACACCACAACACCCCACCCACACCACACCAACCCACCCAACCACACACAACACCACACCCACCACACCACACCACACCACCACACAAACCCCACCACCATCACCAACCCACACAACAACCCACCACAACCACACCACACACACCCCAACACCACAACCACAACCCACACCAACACACCAAACACACACCCAACACAACCCACACACACCACCACCCACCAACACCACACCCACAACACACCACACACCACACACCAACCACACCACACCACCCACCAAACCAACACACCCCACAACCACACCACCAACCACCACACCAACCAAAACAACACACCCAACACACCCCACCACAACACACCACCCAACACACCCACCCACCACCAACACACACCCACCAACCACACACACAACCCCACCAACACACCCACCACACAACCACAACACAAACCCCACACACACACCCACCACCACCACACAACACACCCACACAACACACCCACCACACCCCACCACACACCACACCACAACAACCACACCACCCCACACACCACCACAACACCACACCCACACCACCACACCCACAACACACCACCAACAACAACCCACAACCCACCCCACACACACCACACCACACCACCCACACACAACCCAACAACACCCCAACAACCACCCACCACAACACCACCACCCCACACAACACCACACCCAACCCCACCACACCCACACAACACCAACACACCCACCCACACACACAAACACCACACACACACCACCAACACACACAACACACCCAACACACCCAAACACACACCACCCACACCCACAACAACAACCCAACACACCCCACAACCAACACCCCCACCACACACACACCCACACCAACCACACCACCAACACCACACCACCACAACCACAACACCACAACCAACACCCACCACAACCACACCACACCACCACACACCCAACACACAACCACCACCCAACACCACAACCACACCCACAACCACCCACCACAACACCACCACCACACCACACACCAACCACACCCAACACCACCCCACCAACACACACCACACCACAACAACACCACCCACACACCAACCCCACCACCACCCAACCACACCACACAACACACCAACACCCACCAACCACCCACACAACCACAAACACACCCACCACACAACACCACCCACAACCCCACACACCACACACCCACCCCAACCACCACAACCCCCAACACACCACCACACACCCACCAACACCAACACACCACCACCCAACAACACACCACCACCACAACACCCCACCACACCCCAACCACCACACAACCACAACCCACACAACCACACAAACCACAACCCCACCACACACACCCACCACACAACCCACCACCACACACCACCAACACCCACCACACCACACCACACACCAACCCCACAACACCCACCACACACACCAACCAACCCACACCACCCAACACACCCACAACACACCACACCACCCACCACAACACAACCACACCACCCACACACCAACCAAACCAACACCCAACCCAACCAACCACCAACCCCACCACAACACCACACCACAACCACACCACCCCACAAACACACCACCACACAACACCCACCACACCCCACCACCAACACACACCCACACCACACCACCACCCACCACACCCACCCACCACACCCAACACCCACACAACACACCACCACAACCACCCACCAACCACACAAACCACACCCCACACCCACAACACAAACCCAACACCACCCCCAACACACACCCACACACCCACACACCCCACAACAACACCCACAACCAACACCAACACACCCCACCAAACACCACACACCACCACACACCCAACACACCACCCCACACCACAACAACCACCACACCCCAACACACCACCACACACCACACACACCAACCCCACACAACCACCAAACACCCACCACCCACACAACAACCACACACCCACAACCACACACCAACACCCACCACACCACCCACCACACCCACAACACCAACAACCACCCACACCACACCCACACACCCAACACACACACCCACACACCCAACACCAACCCACACCAACACCCACCCAACACCACACCCACCAACACCAACCCACAACCCACCCCACACAACACCACACACCACAACACCACACACACCACACACCAACCCAAACCACCACCCACACCACAACCACCACAACCCACACCACACCACACCAACACCACCCAACCACACACAACCCAACCACCACACCACACACCAACAACACACACCCACCAACCACACACCACCACCCACAACCCACCACACCACCAACCAACACCACACACAACCCACACACCCCACCACAACACCCACCACACCAAACACAACCAACACACAAACCCCAACACACCCACACCACCACACACACCACCACACACAACCACCAACCACACCCCAACACCCACACACACAACACCACAACAACACACCACACACACCCCACACCCACCAACACACACACACCACCCCACACACCCACACCCACCACACCACCCAACACCACCACACACCAACACCACACCACCAAACACCCACCCAACCACACCACAACCACAACCAACAACACCACACCCACACACCACCACAACACACCACACCAACACACCCACACAACACCACACCCACACCCACCACACCAACCACCACACACCACACACCCACACAACACCACCACACCACAACCACACCCCACCCACCCACAACACCCACACAACCACACCACACCACCACACACCACAAACCACCCACAACCACACACCCACAACAAACCACACACCCACACCACCAACACACCCCACCACAACAACCACACCAACCCACACAACAACAAACACACCCACCACCACACCACCCACCACAACCACCCACACACCAACCACAACCCCCACACACACACACCCACCCACACAACACCACAACACCACCACCCCACAACACCACACCACAACAACCCACCACCAACACCACACACCACAAACCCACAACCCACCACACCACACACCCAACACCAACCACACCCAACACCAACACACACACACCCACCACCACCACAACACCAACCCACCACACAACCACAACCACCCAACACCCACCACCCACACACCACACACAACCACACCCAACCACCCCACCACACAACCACAACACCCACCAACACACCACCACACCCACCACACCCAACCACACCCACAACCACACAACACACCACAACACCACCAACACCACACACACCACCCAACACACAACACCAACCACACCCACACAACACAACCACCCACACCCACCACACCAACAACCCACCCACCACCCACACAACCACCCCAACACCACACAACCAACACACACCACACCCACCACACACACCCCAACCACACCACACACCAACACCACCCACCACACCCAACACACCCACCACACACCAACCACCACAACACCACACCACCCACACACCACAACCACACAACACCCCACACCACCCAACCACCCACACCACACCACAAACACACCACACACCCACACCAACACACACCCACCACACCACACCACACACCCACACACCACCCACCACCCCCACACACCCACCAACACCACACCACCACAACACCACAACACCCAACCACACACCCAACCACCCACACCACAACACAACCAAACCACCCACACCACACCCACCCACACCAACCACCCACCAACACAACACACAACACCCCACAACACACCACACACACAACCACACAACACCCAACACCAACACCACACACCCACACCACACACCACACAACCAACACCCACACCACAACCACCCAACACCCCCACACCACCCAACACACCAACACCCACCACACACCCACACCACACCCCAACCACAACCAAACCACCACACACCCCCACCACACCACACCCCAACCCCCAACCAACCACAACCAACACACCAACCCCACACACCACAACAACCCACCACACACCCAACCACCACACACACACCACACACCACACCCACAACCACACACAACACCACCCCACACCAACCAACACACACCACCACACACACAAACCACCCACACCAACCACACAACACCACCACACCACCACACCACCACACAACCACCACACACCAACAACACCAACACAAACCCACCACACACACCACCAAACACACCCACCCACAACACCACCACACAACACACACCCAACCAACACACACCCAACCCCACCCCAACCACACCACCACAACCAAACCCCACACAACACCCCACCACACCACAACACCCACCACACACACCCACACACAACCACCACAACACACACACCACCCAACCACACCACACACCCCCACCAACCCACAACACCACACACCACCAACACAACACACAAACCCCACCACACACCAACCACACCCACCACACCAAACACCCACACACCACAACCCCACACCCAACACCCACACCACACACCAACACACCCAACCCACCCCACACACCACACAACCACACCAACACCACCCAACCACAACCACACCACAACCACCCACACCACACCCAACACACCACAACCCACACACCACACCCACACACAACACCAACCACCCACACCACACAACACCACAAACCACAACCACACACCACCACACCACCCCACCCACACACACCACACCAACACACACACACCCACCACACCCACACAACCACCACACACCCACACACACACACACCAAACACCCACCACCCACAACCACCCACACACCACACACAACCACCCACCACACAACCACAACACCACCACACCCCACAACCACCACACCCAAACCACCACACAACACCACACCCCAACCCACCACCACACACCCAACACACACACACACACAACCCCAACACCACACAAACACACACCAACCCACCACCACAACACCACACCCACACACCCCACCACAACCAACCACCCCCACCACCCAACCCACACACACCACCACACACCACAACACCCACAACCACACACAAACACACAACCCACACACACCCACAACACCCCACCACACCAACCACACAACCACCACCCACACAACCACCCACCAACCAACCACACACACCACACACAACCACCACACCACCACAACACCCAACCACACACCACAACACACCCACACCAAACCACACCACAACACACAACCACCCACACCACACCAACCACCACAACACAACCCACCCCACACACACCACACCCACAACCACAACCCCCACACCCAACCACCACCACACACCACAACCCAACACACAACCACCCAACACACACCACACCACCACACCAACCAACCCCAACACACAACACACCACCCACACCACAAACACACCACCACCCAACCACCAACCACACCAACAACCAACCCACACCACCCACCACAACCACCCACACCACCCACACCAACCACAACAACACCCACCAACACCAACCACACCACAACCCACCCAACACCCACACCCCACAACCAACACCACCACCACCACAACCACACCAACAACCACCCACACACCACACACCAACACACCCACACACAACCCACACACCACCCCCACACCACCACACAACCAACACCAACACACACCCACACCCACACCACCAACACCCACAAACACACCCACACACCCACCACACACACCACCACAACACCCACCACACCCACAACCACACCACCCCACCACCACAACCCACACAACCCACCACCCACACACAACCACACAACACCAACACCCCACCACAACCCCACCCACAACCCACAACACCCACCACCACACACCACACCACACCAACACCCCACCACACACACACCCCACCCACACACCACAACCCAACAACACCCACACACCCACCAAACACACCACCACAACACACCACACACCCCACCCACACCAACACCACACCAACAACCACCACACCACACCACCACAAACCCACACCACCAACACCCCACCCACACCACAAAACCACACACCACCAACCCACAACACACAACACCCACACCACCACCAACACAACAACCCACACCCCCACCACACCCACCACACAACACACACCCCACCACAACCACACCAACCCCACACAACACCCACACCCAACACCCACCAACCACCAACACCCACCACAACACACCCACCAACACCACCAACCACCCACAACCACCCCACACACCCAACCACAACAACCCCACCACACACAAACACCACCACACCAACACACCCCCACACCCCACACAACCCACCACCACACAAACACCACACACCCCACACACACCCACCAACCACACCACCACACCCCACCACCACACACCCCACACCCACAACCACCAACCCACCCAACCCACCACCCACACCAACAACCCACACAACACCACACCCAACCACACCCACAAACACCCAACCCCAACACCACACCCACACCCACCACCACCCCACACCACCACCACCACAAAACCAACACACACCAACCCACCACAACCCCACACAACACCACACCAACACACCACCAAACACACCAACCCACCACACCAACCACCCCCAACACCCCACAACCACCCACCCACACCAACCACACCACCCAACACCCCCACCACCCACACACCACCCAACACCACCACCAACACCACCCACCACCCCACCACCAACACCACACACCCCACAACACCAACCCACCACCACACCACACCACCCAACAACCCCACACCCCCACACCACCACCAACCCACCCAACACCACCAACACACCCACCCCAACACCCACACCCCAACCACCCACCCACACCACCCCACAACACACACCCCACAACCACACCAACACACCACCCCCCACCACACCCACCCCAACACACCCACACAACCACACCACCCCACCACACACCCCAACACCAACCCACCCACCCCAACACACCCACCAACACCCACACACCCAACCCCACCAACACCACCCACACCCACACACCACAACACAACCACCCAACCACACCAACCCACCACACCCACACAACCACCCAACCACCACAACACACACACCAACCCCAACCACACACCAACACCACACACCAACCCACCACACACCACACCACCAACACCACCACCACACCCCACCACCCACACACAACCCCACCCCACCACACCCCACCAACCCACCAACCAACCCCAACCCCACACCACCACAAACACCACCAACCACCCCACACACAACCCCCACCAACACACCACCACCCACACAACCCCACCACAACCCACACCACACCACACCCACCACCCACAACACAACACAACAACCACACCACACCAAACCACACCCCCACCCCACACAACCACCCAACCCACACACCCACCAACCACCCCCAACCACAACCACCCACCCAACACCACCCACCACACCCACACCAACACCACCACAACCCAACACCCCACACCCCCCCACCACCCACACCACAACCACACACCCACACCCACCAACCCACCACCACAACCCACCCACAACACACCCACACAACACCACCCAACACCCCACCCCAACACCACACCAACCACACACCCCACCCCCACACCAACACCCCACAAACCACCCCCCACCCAACCCACACCCACACCCCCCACCAACCCCACCAACACCACCACCCACCAAACAACACCACCCACCACCACCCACCCCCACACCACCCACAACCCCACCACACAACACCACACCCAACACACCCCCCCACCCCCCCACACCACAACCACACCCCCACACCCACCCACCCACCCACACCCCAACCCACACCCCCACCCACACCCAACCACACCACCCCCACCCACACCCCCACCACACCCACCAACACCCAACCCCACCACCCACACCACACCCCCCCCACACCAACACCCACAACCCCACACCCACCACCACCCCCACACACCACACCACACAACCCCCACACCACACCCCACACCCCACCCACCCCAACACACCCCCCACACACACACCCACCACACCAACCACACACCCACCCACCCCACCCACACCACCCACACCAACCACCCCACCCACACACCCACCAAACCACACCCAACCCCACCCAACCCCCAACACCCACCACCCCACACCACACCCACACACCCACCCACCCCACACCACCCACACACCCCACAACCCCAACCACACCCCACCCCCACCACCACCCACCACACCACCCAACCCCACACCCCACCCCACCACACCCACCCCCCACCAAACCCCAACCCACCACACCAACACCACCCCCCCACCCACACCCACCAACACCACACCCACCCCACCAACCCACCCAACACCACACCACACCCCCAACCACCCCAACCAACCCACCCCAACACCACCCACCCACACCACACACCCCACCACCACCCCACCCACACCCCACCCCCCACCCAACACCCACCACCACAACCCACCACCACCACCCCACCCAACCCCCCCACACACAACCACCACACCCACCCACCCACAACACCACCCACACCCCAACCCACACCCCACACCACCCCAACCACCCCACACACAACCCACCCCACCCCACACCCCACCACACCCCCACCACCCCACACCACCACCCACCCACACCACCCCACCCCCACCAACCCCCCACACCAACCAACACCCCACAACCAACCCACCCACCCACCAACACACCCCCACCAAACCCACCACACCACACCCCCCACAACCACCACCACAACCCCCAACCACCCACCCACACCACACCCACAACCACCCACCACACCCCCACCACACCACCCCAACCACCCCACCCCCCACACCCACCCCAACACCCCCCCACCCCCACCAACCCCCACCCCACCCCACCACACCCCCACCACCCACCACCCACACCCCCCCACCCCCCACACACCACCCCCCCACACACCCACCCACACACCCCCACCCCACACCCCCACCCCACCCACCCCAACACCCCACCACCACCCCACCCAACCACACACACCACCCACAACCCCCAACCACACCCCAACCACCCACCCAACACAACCAACCCCACCACCCAACCCCCCCAACCAACCACCCACCCCCCCCACCCCACCAACCCACCACCCACACCACCACCCCACCCCCACCCAACACCCCACACCACCACCCCACCACCCAAACCCACCACCACCACCCCCACCCCACCACAAACCCCACACACAACCACCACCCCACACACCACCCAACACCCACCACACAACCCCCACACCACCCACACCACACCCCCCACAACCCCACCACCCAAACCAAACCACCCACCACCAAACAACCACCCCAACAAACAACCACCCACACACCCCCCACACCAAACCACCACACCCCAACCAAACACCACCCACAACACACACCCCAACACCAACCCCACCACCACCCAACCACCCCACAACCCAACAAACCACACCCCACACCACCCCACCAACACCACACAACACCCACCCCACAACCACCACCCACACCCAACCACCCACACCCCCACAACACCACCAAACACACCAACCCCACCCAACACCACCACAACCACCCACCCCCCCACCACCAACACCCACCCCACACCCACCCCCACCACACCCAACCACAACCAACACCCCACACACCAACCCCCCAACAACACACCACAACAACCCCCACCACACCAAACCCACCCCCACCAACCCCACACAACCCAACCACACCACCCACAAACACCACAAACCCACACCACCACCCACACCAAAACACCACACCCAAACCACAACCCAACCAAACCCACCCAACACAACACCCCAACACCCACCAACCCCACCCACAACACCACCAACACACCCCCCCAAACCCACACACCACACCACCACACAACCACACAAACCCCAACACACACCCACCCACACCACCAACACCCCACCCAACCACAAACAACAACCACCCACACACCCACCAACCCACACCACCCACCACACCAACACACAACCACCAAAAACACCACCACCCACCAAACCAACAACACCACCCCACACAACCACAAAAACACACAACCCACCACACCCCACAACACCCCAACCCACACAACACACACCCACAACACACATACACCACCACCACACACCACAACCCACACACCAACCCCAACAACACCCCACACACCTACACACACCAACCCCACACCAACCAACCCCACCAAACCACCCCCCCAACCAACACCACACACCCACCCACACACCAACAAACACCACCACACCACACACAACCACCCACACCCAAACCACCCCCACCCACAAACCACCCACCCCCCAACACCACACCAACCCACACCCAACACAACCCAACAAACCCCCCCCACCACCAACCCCCCACCACAACACCCCACCCCCACACCACACCACCCAACACCCCCCACCCAACCCCACCACCCCCCCCACACCCCCCCACACCCCCACCCACAACCCCCCACCCACACCACCCCCCACCAACCCCCCCCCCCACCCACACCCCCCACAACCCCCCCCCACACCCCAACCCACCCCCACACCCCCACACCCACCCCCCACACCCACACACCCACACCCCCCAACCACCCACCCCACCCCCCACAACCCACCCCACCCCCCACCCCCCCCACACCCACAACACACCCCCACACCCCACCAACCCCACCCCACCACAACCAAACCCCACACCCACCACCACACCCCCCACCCCCCACCCCCCACCCCCCCCACCACCCACCCACCCCCCCACCACCCCACCCACCCCCACCACCCCCCAACCCCCACCCCACCCCCAACCCCCACCACCCACCCCCACCCCCCACCCCCCCACCCCCACCCACCCCCCCCACCCCCCCCCACCAACCACCCCCACCCCACCCCACCAACCCACACCCCCCACCCCACCCCCCCCACAACCCACCCCCCCCCCCCACCCACCCACACCCCCCCCCACCCACACCCCCACCACCCCCCCCCAACCCCCCACCCCAACCCCCCACACCCACCCCACCCCCCCACACCACCCCACCACCCCACCCCCACACCCCCCCCCCCCCAACCCACCCCACACCCCCCCCCACCCCCACCCCCCACCCCCCACCACCCAACCCCACCCCACCCCACCACCCCCACCCCCCACCACCCCCCCCCACCCCCACCAACACCCACCCCCCACCCACCCCCACCCCACCCCCCCCCACCCACCCCCCCCACACCCACCCCCACCCACCCCCCACCCCACCCCCCCACACCCCACCACACAACCCCCACCACCCCACCCCCACCCCACCCCCACCACCCACCACCCCACCACCCCACCCCCCACCCCCCCCCCCACCCCCCACCCCCCAACACCCCCAACACCCACACCCCCCCCACACCACCCACCCCCACCAACCCCACCCAACACCCCCCCCACCCCACCCCCAACCCCCCACACACCCCACCCCCCCCCACCACCCCCACCCCACACACCCACCCACCACCCCCCCCACACCCCCAACCACCCCCCCCACACACCACCCCCCCCCCACCCACCAACCCCCCCCCACCCCCACCCCCACCCACCACCCACCCCCCCCCCCACCCCCCCCCCACCCCCACCCACCCCCACCACCCCCCACCCCCCCCCCACACCCCACCCCCCACCCCCCCACACCACCCCCCCCCCCCACACCCCACACCCCCACCCCCCCCACACCCCCACCCCCAACCCCCACCCCACCCACCCCCCCACCCCCCACCCCACCACACCCACCCCACACCCCCCCCCCACCCACCCCCACCCCCCCACCCCCCCCACCACCACCACCCCCCCCCCACCACCCCACCCCACCCCACACCCCCACCCCCCCACCCCCCCCAACCCACCAACACCCCCCCCCCACCCCAACCACCACCCCCCACCACCCCACCCACCCCCCCCACACCCCACCCCCACCACCCCCCCCCCACCACCCACCACCCCCCCCACCCCCCACCCACCCCCACCCCCAACCCACCCCCCCACCACCAACCCCACCCCCCCACCCCCCCACCACCCCACCCCACCCCCACCCCCCACCCCCCCCACCCCCCCCCCCACCCACACCCCCCCCACCCCCACCCCCACCACCCACCCCCCCCCACCCCACCACCCCCCCCCCCACACCACCCCCCAACCCACCCCCCACCCCCAACCCCCCACCCCCCCACACCCACCCACACCCCACCCCACCCCCCCCCCCCCCCCACCCACCCCCACCCCCCCCACCCCCCCCACCACCCCACCCCCCCCACCACCCCACACCCCCCCCACCCACCCACCCCACCCCCCCACCCCCACCCCCCCCCCCCCACCCCCAACCCCCCACCACCCACCCCCCCACCCCCCCCACACCCCCCCCACCCCCCCCACCCACCACCCCCACCCCCCCACCCCCCCACCACACCACACCCCCCACCCACCACCCCACCACCCCCACCCCCCACCACACCCACCCCCCCCACCCCCCACCCCACCACCCCCCACACCCCCCCACCCCCACCCACACACCCCCAACCCACCCCCCCCACACCCCACCCCCCACCCACCCCCCCACCCACACACCCCACCACCCACCACCCCCACCACCCCCCACACCCCCACCCCCCACAACCCACCACCCCACCCACAACCCCAACCCACACCCCACCACCCACCCCACCCCACCCCACAACCCCCACCCCACACCCCCACCCCACCCCCCACCACACCCCCCCACCACACCACCACCCCACACCCCCACCCACCCACCACCCCAACCCCCCCCCCACCCCCACCCCCACCACACCCCACACCACCACCAACCACCCCCCACCCCCCCACCACCACACCCCCACCCCCACCCACCCCACCCACACCACCCCCCCACCACCCCCCACCACCCCACCCCCCACACCACCCCCACCCCCACCACCCACACCAACCCCACCACCCCCCCCCACACCCCACCCCCCCACCCACCCCCCACCCCACCCCCCCCCAACCCCCCACACCCCCCCCCCCCCACCCCCCACCCCCACCCACCCCCCCCACAACCCCCCACCCCCCCCCCACAACCCACCCCCCCCCCCACCCCCACCCCCACCCCACCCCCACACCCCCCACACCACACCCCCCCACCCCCCCCACCACCCCCCCCCACACCACCCCCCCCACAACCCACCCCCCCCACCCCCCCACCAACCCCCCCCCCCCCCCACCCACACACCCCACCCCACCACCCCCACCCCACACCCACCACCCCCCACCCCCCCCCCACCACCCCACCCACCACCCCCACAACCACCCCCCCACAACCACACACCCCCCACCCACACCCCCCCACCCACCCCCCCCAACCACCCCACCCCACCACCCCCCACCCACCCACCCCACCCCCACACCCCCACCCCCACCACCCCCACCCCCACACCAAACCCCCCACCCCACCCCCACACCCCCAACCCCCACCCCCAACACACCCCCACACCACCCCCCCCCACACCCCACCCCCCCACCCACCCCCCCCCACACCCACCCCCACACACCCCACCCACCACCCCCCACCCACCCCACCCCCCACCCACCCCCACCACACCCCACCCCCACCCCCACCCCCACCCCACCCCCCCACCCCACCCACACCCCCCACCCCACCACACCCCACCACCCCCCACCCCACAAACCCCCCCCCACACCCACCACCCACCCCCACCCCCACCACCCCCCCCCCCCACCCCCCACCACCCCCCCACCCCCCCCACCACCCCCACCCCCACCCCCCCCCCACCCCCCCCCACACCCCCCCCACCACACCCCCACCCCCCCACCCCCACCACCACCCCCCACACCACCCCACAACCCCCCACCCCACCCACCCCCCCACCCCACCCACCACCCCCCACCCACCCCCACCCCACCCACACCACCCCCCACACCCCCCACCCCCACCCCCCCCCCCACCCCACCCCCCACCACCCCACCCCCCCCCACCCACCCACACCCCCCCCCCACCCCCCCACCACCCCCCCCACCCACCAACCACCCCACCACCCCAACCACCCACCCCCCAACCCCCCCCCACCCACCCAACCCCACCCCCACCCCCCACCCCCACCACCCCACACACCCCCCACCCACACCCCCCCCACCCCCCCACCACCCACCACCACCCCACCCCCCACCCCCCCACCACCCCCCACCCCCACCACCCCAACCCCACCCCCAACCCCCACACCCACCCCAACACCCCCACCACCCCCACCCAACCCCACACCCCCACCACCCAACCCCAACCCCCACACCCCCCACCCACACCCCACACCCACACACACCCCCACCCCCCCACCCACACCCCCCCCCCCCAACCCCACCACCACCCCCCCCACCCCACCACCCCCCCCCCCCAACACCCCCCCAAACCCCACACCCACCACCCCACCCCCCCCCCCCACCACCCCACCCCACACCCACCCCACCCCACCCACCCCACCACCCACCCCCCCACACCCCCCCCACCACCCACCCCCCCACCCCACCCACCCACCCCCACCCACCCCCCCACCCACCCCCCCCACACCCCCCCACCACCAACCCCCACACACCCACCCCACCCACCCCCCCACACCCCACCCACCCCACCACCCCCCCCCCACCACCCCCCACCCCCCACCCCCACCCACCCCACCAACCCCCACCCCCCCCCACCAACCCCCCACCACCACCAACCCACACCACACCCCACCACCCCAACACCCCCCACCAACCCACCCACACCCCACCACCCCCCACAAAACCCACCAACCCACAACACACCCCACCCCACCCACACCACCCCCCACCCCACCCACACCCCCCCACCCCACAACCCACACCCCCCCCCAAACCCACCCCACCAACCACCACCCACCAACCACCCCCCACACCCAACCACCCCACCCCCCACAACCCCCACACCCCCACAACCCCCCACCACACCCCCACCCCCCCCCACCCCCCCCCCCCCCCACACAACCACACCCACACCCCCCCCAACCACCACCAACACACCCCACCCCCCCACCCACCAACACACCCCCACCCCACCACCCCCCCCACCCCCCAACACCCCCCCACCCCCCCACACCCCCCACCCACAACCACCCCCCCCACCACCCCAACCCACCCCCACACCCCCCACCCCAACCACCCCCCCACCCCCACCCCCCCCACACACCC
>JAXGGA010012282.1:0-39305 GCA_038373865.1 Uloborus plumipes | reverse complement strand
AGTCACACGCAAATGTCGCAAACGAGTCACAATGTGACTTTTGTGCGTCGTCACAATTGAGTCACGGTGTGACTGTGACGCTTGTGACTCGCAGTGACGTCACTGTGACTTATCCGTGACACATTGTGCTATTAGGGATAGTATATTCTCAGGATGGCTATAGTATGCATTTCTGTGAACCACGAATGCACTATCGTCTATTAGTCATCAGGGAGTAAGCTTAAGAGTAGAATGACGTAGTACGAGTTTATGCGCAGATTATGGCTCTCAGTGAGGAAGCTACCAGGGTGCGCAGATGGACTGAGACAATTGTGGAAAATAGTTTTACTCTCAAGCTTCCTCCCTGATGACTTAAAGTTGATAGTGCATTCGGTAGTTAAAAGAAATGCATACTATAGCCATCCTGAGAATATACTATTAGCAATGGCGACAGACGAAAACAAAGAAATCAGAACATTGGCATGGAAAAGGATTAAACAATGCCGCCTTTCAAAGAAGAAAGAGATTAGGAGACTGAAACAGTTAAGGTTCTAAAACTGAACTTTATGGCTACTGAGTACTACGACTGCATCGACTGGCTCTCAACTGATCTTAGTGAGCCTCCAATTACAAAGAATCTTTCATTCGAAGAGGTTGAGAGAAACATAGAATCATGCCTGGTTTTAGATGAAGCTTCAGTCCGCTTTCCAAGTCACACGCAAGCTGTGGAAAGAACAATTAAAGTAGTGACAGAAGCGGCAATGCACGTATGTGGCCATGAGGATAGAGATGCCTTCGTCAGAGCAAAGATGCAATCCAGAATAAAAATGTCAACGTTTAATTCAAAGAAGGACTTTGTTGCATGAAGAATGCAAAACAATGTGAATATAATATTTTTTTAGGTAGAGAGCTGGTGGAACTCGTGCAGCCACCATACAAAACCGGTTAATCCAAGCTAATTGGAAGGTACGGGGGTCTCTGGGGTACTAAATGCTAAAAGCAGCCACCTCCTCGCGTTGAGTTTTGGATTATTTTGCAAGATATTTGGATGCGCAATAAGCTAAGAACTGTGAAGCACTTTCAGTTAACACATTTTTTTTTTTATTCAAGAGTAATAAATAACTAATTTGTAACTCTAACGAATTTTAAAAATAAAAATGCAGATTATTTGATAAACTAATTCTCATTTCAGACTCCTAAATTATCTCTCAATACTTGGACGGAATTTTTTAAGCTTAAAAATTAATAAATAAATTGGATCAGTAAAAAAAAAAAAAAAACCTTTTTCCCGAATTTTCCCCGTATTTGTAACAAATTAAACAAATATCATTTACAATTCAATTTTAATATTAGTTTAATGATAACAGTGAGCCTTTTTTGCTCTTCGCATTACCAAAAATAATTTTTAAAAAAATTTCACAAATTTTGCTGTAATGTCCAATTTTAGCAATTTTTCTGATACCCCCAAGCGTTTATGGCCGATTAAGAAATGGAGCAAAATAATTCAAATTTTTATATGAATTTAGTGCCCCTAGTAGTACCTTTTAAGTGATACCTATCACTGAAAATATTTAAAAAAAATGGCAAATTTTACAAAAAACATCAAAAATTAACATTTTTCCGAAACTTCAAGGCGATTGCGGCAGATCAAGAATTTGTGCAAAAAATTTCAAATTTTTCGTGAGTGCTTTGTGTCCCCAATGGCACCTTTTCCGCATATCTCATCATCGGAAAAAAAAAAGTCATTTTCGGCCCACCCTAATGTATGTGTGTCGCATAACTCAAAAACTTTATACCGTAGAAGCTATGCTTTAACTTTATGCCGCAGACACTAATTAGATTATGGTGACTATTGCTCTAGAGTGGATCGATCGGTGTAAGTAAAATTTTCTCTTGCAATTTGACTGTTATACTTAAATGAGGTTTACCCTTTTTTAGAGTGCTAAAGGTTCCAGTTTAGATAATTGAATAAGCCGCTTATTAAAGAAATAAGCTTTTTCGTGACTGATACCTCAGTAAGAACCATCTTCTCGGTATACTTCACGTAGCTTAAATTCTGATTAGAAAAATATTTTTTGATAAAACTACTAGACCTAAAAAAAATAAAAATAATCGCGCATTAGAAATTTTTAAAAGAAAAGCAACCTTTTGTGGCTATATAGGCTGAAAATTTAAAAGCAATGTTTTAATCTGCGGCAGTGATAAGATGCCCCATTACACAGAATTACTTATGTATTCAATAAGCTGAAAATAATAGGAATTTAATAAAATACCAAACAATTAACTTTAATGCAAAAAAAATCTGGTATGGGTCCCACACTACCTTTTACGTGCAAATTTCGTTGTAGATGCCTTAGTGTTAAAATAGTACTAGGAGTAAGCAAGATAGCAATTCAAACGTTTACACCCCTAGTTTGCCACAAAACATGCAAAAAAAAAAATGTTTTACAATGATTCATTTACCAAAAATCGCCGATTTTAACATCATTCAGTGGATTTTCCGAAAAATGTGTCCTAAAGCGCCAAATTGAACCCAAATTCAAAAAATATTTTTTGTCGCCAAGTAGTCGTGCCAATTCATCTGCATTGAAATTGACACTGATATACCCCAAAAAAGGGGTGAAACACCCCCTTGGGAACATTCGAATGCAACCACAAGGGGATGTGCAGAGCTGGACCCCCTCAGAGCTTACATACCAAATTTCAGGTCCAGCTGTATAACAATTTTTGCTTAAACTCTTCAATACAATATTTTATCGACACTGCAAAAGTATTAGATTTTGATTCAGAGTTAATTTATGTCGAAAACGACATCATTCTACTGTTATCGTGTTCGTCGTATGCGGCTTTGAGGCCGCACTTTCTCCACTTCTTTTATATTTTAACGATAGAGTTTTGGGACTTCTGAAATTTGACAATGAAATAGTTCATTAGTCAAAAGCATTTGTATTGAATTGAAGATAGCATTAAAAAAAATCTTCTCACAGTCGAAAGCAGCGCTGCTCATGGAAAATGTCTGAGAGAGAGCATTTTTATAGGGAAAATGCTATAGATGATGGGTTTTTGTTTGACCAAAGGTGAGTTTATATCACTTAGCCAGATTTATTTAAAAACGAGACACTTTTCTTAAAAGCTGGTTTTAAGCCAGTTTACAGTAAATTGACATTTTATTTAAAAACCCACAAAACTAACGTATTTCGGAGAAAAGCCCCAAACCCTCCCCCCCCGCCCTTCCTCCCTCCAACAACCTCAATAATTAAAATTTATCTACATTAGTAATGTAAAGAATGTAGCTTTAAAATTAATGCACAAATGTATTTTAACGTCTTAACTTCGAATTAAACAAAATACAATTATCTATTTCAGATATGAATTCAGTTTTTTCTCGGGAAATGAGGGTGTATAAAACAAAAATTTAAGGCAATTTAACAATGGCGAAACGCAATAAATAACTTTTCGACGTACGTGTTCCTTTTTTTCTCTTCAAACTGCTAATAAGGTTTAAGATTAAAACAGCTTTATTTTAAAATGAATATTTCAACTTTGAAAGCATTTCATGAATAGTATTAAAGGTAGTTTTGGAATACTTCAGAATTCGTAATTATTTTCATTTGCTAAAAAATTGTTATTGTTTCCTTCTTGATAATACACGTCGTACTTTTAACTCATTAAAAATATATCATTAGTGAGGAAATTTTTTTTTGAAAAATAATCTTTTGTTCAATTCCATCTATTAAACACGTTTTAGGTATTTTTAATAAGTTTGATGAATAATATATATGTTTTAAAAATCTTAAGTACACATATTGGTGAATACACATATAATTTACGATACTTTTCAAAATCATTTTGGATAAAAAAGTTGCTTTGTATGCAGACTAATTTGACTTTATACTGTTTCATAGACAATGATAAATGCAAGTTAGAAACAAATTTTTATTCTGGTTAAAATCTATTATTACGAAAAGTATTTTTTTATTAGTACTGCTGATAGCTGATATTGAGTCCTGCAATTTGTAGTCACCTTGAAGATAGTTTATACTGATAAGCATAATTAGTAAAAAATTCTATGACAGAAGCAAATACGAATAATGCTAAAAATATTTAAAACGTTTTATTATTAATAAGCATACAACTGTGCTTATTAACGCGTCCTGAATTACATTAAAAGAAAAAAAAAAAGCTATGTAGTACACTGAATTACTCCTACGTAGACGAGCTCTAAGTACTATGAAAATAATGGGCAGTTAAGGTGCCTAATTTCCACTACTGACATTTCTGGAAAAAAAAATTAGGTTTAAATTTCCCACTATAAGTAAATGTACTGAACAATAAGTACTTAAATTAAACGTGGAATATTTCTGAAGAATTTAGAAACCTACCAAATGGATGTCAGCTGAGTTTCCGATATAAATCATGAGTCTTCTAAGTTTCTGTTTGCTGTAATAGCTAGAGAAAAACACACACACACACACACACACGCACGCACGCACGCACGCACGCACACACACACACACGCGAGCGCACACACACACACACACACACACACACACACACACACACACACACACACACACACACACTATCCTGAGTTGCAAGGAAGGTCCACTGTGCATTTCAGCAACTAAGGCCAAAGCACGATTGCAAGCACTTGCCTTTCAATTTACTTTCTTGCACTTCTGGTAGAATTATAATGTTCAGAAACTTCATTCAGAAACATCAACTCAAATTTTAACAATGGTAGCTAGAACTATTTTTCAAAACAGTTGTAACTCTGCATTCATTCAACTTTTAAAAATTCAGAAAGCTTTTTGCCCAATATGTTTAATTTTCACAGGGGGCTGATAGAAGCAAGTAAATCATGGATTCTTACCAGAAAAAAATAGTAGAAAAATAGTAGTTTTTGAATTTTCGTAGTTTTCATCAACCAGTACTTATCGTTACTTTTCCTGTATGCACCTTATTTTCGCGCCACAGTTTATAAATTGACCATAAGAAATACCACCAAAAATATTTTCAAAAATCGCAATTGGTAAACGTTAGGCAATTTTTTGCATGTAAAGAATTTCATTTGCATATTGTATGAATAGTATTGCAGGCCACTTTGTCTTGTGGTAAGAAGAATTCCGGGTTCAAATCCTGGCTCTGGCATGCATGCATTTTTTCTGTCCTATCCTTGTTCTGTGCTAGTGTGAATGCATTGTTGTTGTCCGAATTGTTGAACGCCCTACATTGCAAAAAATGAGCTGTTGTTTTACAGTATAATACTGGCAAGCGAGGTTCCTATTTAAAACTGCAAAATGCGCAGTTTATAAACTGTAAAACTGGCAATTTTAGTTTCTTACTGTAAAGTTAGCCGTTTCTTACTGTTAGTTATTTATTGCCGTAAAATTTAGCTGTATTCTACTGTAAAATCAACAGTATAATACTTGCAGCAGAGACTCCAGTTCAAAACCGTGGTATGCACGGTAATAAGCTGTAAAATTAGCATTTTTACAGTTTATTACTGTAAAATGAACAATTTGACAGTTTATTAGAGAAAAATTACCAATTTTTAGTGTATTACTGTAAAATTAACTGTATTATACTGTAAAAACAACATTGATTTTTGACAGTGTATAAAAAAATGGGTCCTTATGGCATGTGAGTTCTGCAGAAGTCAAACAAAATAACGGTACAGTTTTAAAAGTGAAGCCGTGCACCCCCAAAGAAAGCGACAATAACAAACAGCAAGAGAAGCATTATAACGTTTTTAAAAATACTTTTAAGGATACACTGCAAAAAAGGAAATGTTGTTTTTACAGTATAATACTGGCAACCGAGGTTACAATTTAAAACTGTAAAATGCTTTGAAATAAACTGTAAAACTAGCAATTTTACAGTTTCTTACTGTAAAGTTAGTAATTTTACAGATTAGTGCCGTAAAATTAAGCTGCATTATACTGTAAAAACAACAGTATAATACTGGCAGCAGAGGTTCCAGTTTAAAACTAAAATGCACGATAATAAAACTGTTAAATTAGCAATTTTGCAATCTTTTATTGTAAAATTGGCAATTTTACAGTTTAGTACTATAAAAGTAACACTTTTAGTTTATTACTGTACAATTAGTAATTTTGACAGTTTAACTTTGAAATCAGCTGTATTATACTGTAAAAACAACATTCATTTTTTAGTGTAAGAATCATTAAAACTATTGTACATAGGGTTGGTTCGGGTAAGTGAGCCACTGGGGTAAGCGGGCCATCTCCCTTAAAACTGAAATGCACGTATGGTTTTTGTACTTTTTTGTACTGATCATGTTATATTTCATCACAATGATTAGTTTCGCATATATTTGGGTTTGATGGAACTTTTTTTCTTGGATCATAACTTTTTTTCTTGGATAATTTATGTCAAAGAAATTTTCAAAAAAATTTTTTTTTGCGAGTTTGAGCAACATTTTTTAAAGAAGTATTTCAATGTTGATTTTTATTATTATTTTTTTTATGTTCATCAAGTTTTTTTGTAGAGAACCTGAAGTACACATTTCAATAAGAATTTTTATGCAAAGTATTATTAATAGTTGTTTAAGGGGAGGGGTCCCACTCACCCCTTGGTTTCTCTTAGTTAGGGTAAGTGGGCTCCCTCACTATGGTGTAAGTGGGCCCCCTCATAATAATGATAATTTCAAAAGAAAAAGCAGTTCTGATGAAGCAATTTCTAAGATGAAATGAAAGATAATGATGCAGACCTAGGAGGAATTGATTCTGACAACAATTGCAAAAGCTGGTAACTATGTATTTGGGAAACTTGCATAAAAGAAAAAAAAAGTATTATAAAGATCTAACTTTACAATATGAAACAAATGAAAAAAAATGCAGCAACATTTGATAGAAAGAATAGAATTAGTTACACTTTTTATTGGTTTGATGTAAGTGATGTTAGAATTATAACTGAGGATGAAATGATAATGTCTCACATTAGTGTTTTTTCAACACTAATTTATGTGTAAAAGCAAAAAATATGCCTAACGGCTTTTAATGAATTTCACAGACACAATTGTTTTGTATTCTGCTTTATAAGTTTATGTCATACACATTTAAATCTAAGTAGATATCTCGTTAATGGATACATTTACAAAAAAATATTTCCTATTAAAATGTTGCATACTTTATTAGGTGGACATGCAACCCCCTTTTTAAATATGCTCACTTTAAACATAAATAAATGAAGGGTGGCCAACTTACCCCTTCCTAGGGGGTAAGTGGGCCACCCATGTCATTTTTTAAAGAATACGATAGTTAAAAACATTTTAAGCATTTTTTTTAGAAAATAATGCCGAACTTGTGTTTATTAATAATTTCCAAGATAAAATAAGTCAACAAGTTTAAACTTTTTTTGCTTTAAAGCTGTTGCTTTAAAAACGAACTGTTCTAAAAATGGGGCCCACTTACCCTAACCAACCGTATTACCAATTATTTTACTTTGCTGTAGTATTTTACTCAATCAGCAGTGAAATCTCTGTGGAAACAAAACTTTAATTTTCTAATTACTGAAGTTAAATTCTTAACTTAATCAACTCCATACCAAATAATGAGCGCAGTACAAAAGAAAGCACGTTTTATTATTTATTCAAGCTCTATGTCTCCAAATTCATATTATTAATATTCTATTATTCCAAGATGATATTTTCGGCTAATACTCACATGCACGAAACTAAGCAGTGCATTGACCGCCTTCAAGCAAGCAGCTTTTCCAGTGAAACACAAATCTTATTAACATTTAATAACTTAAGTATTCGAGGAACCAAGATGAGAAATAACCGGAATGACTTATTGCATGTGCCATATTTCTAATTCCTGGGGATGAACAAATATAATTAAATGCGAATCAGTTCTTAAAGCGTTGAAGCAGTATTTGTAATTAAGGCCGAAGCAAATCAAAAATAATGAATTTTAAATGGTGATACAACTATTATTTGACATTAAAGTAAGTTGCAATTAATCGAGTTTATTGGGAAACTGCTTTTCCTCATGTTATTAAAAATGTTGGTTTAAAGATGATGAATAGTGTAAAATGCATACACATCTTCGTATATTATTATTACGCTTAGAAAATTAGCTCATGCTAATTTCAAAAAGTCATATAAAGGGCTATAAATATATAGTAAATAGTACATGCAAAATAATATAATATAATATATAACAAAAAAGAAGAAAATTGTGGCACCTAGAAGAAGTAGTCACAATGAAACGAAATTGTACACACTTAAAGACAACATTGATAGAAGATAGTCGTTACAAAATGATTGTTATTACATGAAAATTCTCAAATTAATGAAAGTTTTAGTGTCGTGTTGATGCACCTCTAGAGTGAATATACTACGGTACACAAAAACTATGAGGCAATATTCATTTCATAAATGAGCGATTCCATACCAAATCACCGAAAAAAAAAAAGTTGGTAGCACAACCGACTCGGATTTTTTTTTAATTTGGTACACAGATTGATGGTATAGAGGTATGAAAAAGCCCAAAAGGAAAGTTACCTGCTCCACTTATTTTCTGAGATACATGCCCTCAAAGTTTGTCCGCCACGTCAAAATACTAAAAAAGTGATGTTATTTAATCATTTTTTATAAAAAATCGTACTCATGCAAAATAAAAGTGTTAGATATCTATGGAAACTAGTTACTCCAGGCATTCTGAAAAAAATACTAGAACGTTCATAATGAAAATTGCCAAGGTACAGGGCTCTTTGAAGTTGTCACCACAAAAACTTGATTTTGCAGATTTTGCTAAAATTCAGGCATTTATTACAAAAAAAGGCAAACAAAACCAAAGGTTTTCTCACTTTCTGGTAGTGTACAGGTCCTCCCTGTAAATTGCTACGCAATAAATTTTTTGGGTTTCTCACTCCTTCTTGGAAATATTTTAGCTTAAAGATAAGCCGTAAGGCAAAAAATGCGTTTTTGGCCATCTTGGCAGCCATTTTTCTCATAAAGGGGGAGCAGTAGAAACTTTAATTTTTTTTTTAAACAAGCCACTGATATGTTAGCTATTCACAGGAAAAGAGTTTACTTTTGGTTATTTCTCCCATTAAGAGATATCCTGCTGACAGTATATGCATGTTTTTCGCGACGACCATATGCTTTTGTTCCCCCTCTCATGGACTTAAAATTAATTAAACCAAAAAATAATGATATATTTATTATTAGCTGTATTATCTACCCAATATGTCATGAAATTTAATTTATTAAATCATTGAACAATAAATTAGATAATTGATGAAAACAAGAAAAAGTATTTCTCTGATGCCTGAGCATTATGCATTCATAATTATAAAGCACTAAATACTTTCTTGAGAAATTAATTAACATAAATGAGCTCTAAATATTTATATTATAAGCAATACCCAATCTTGTGATTGGGATACTCCTGTTTTTAATTGAAGAATTTCTTGAATATCACATGAATATCAGGAAAATAAATGAGGTCTTTTCGTTTGATGTAGGATATTTTATGACAAATTTCATTTGATGGGCTACTAACTGAGCATGGTGATAAAGAGCTATTAATTTCAGCATCGAATTCCATTTTACCTTATTAACAGTTAAATATTTACAAAATAATTAAATAAATAATTTAATATAAAGCCATGCTTGAAGAATTAAAATTAGTGCAACTAATTTATTCCCATACTGATCTTTACAAAATTGACATGCGTTGAGCACTGATAAGAACTGACAAGAAAAAGTTTACTCACTAAAATATTAGTTCACAGATACTATAAAGCATACATTCTATTTTCCACAAAATAATACTGCAACAAAGAACAAGGGTATCCTCCTGTTTATAGCCATCAATCAGGAACATCCAATCACAAGATTGGGTATTGCCTATGAGATAAATATTCGAAGCTCCTTTATTTTAATTGATTTTTCAAGAAATTCTTTAGTACCTACCCCTTTATACCCTTGTTCTTTGTTGCAGTATTATTTTGTAGAAAATAGAATGTACGCTTTATAGTATCTGTGAACTAGTATTTTAGTGAGTAAACTTATTCTTGTCAGTTCTTATCAGTGCTCAACACATGTCAGTTTTGTAAAGATCAGTATGGGAATAAATTAGTTGCACTAATTTTAATTCTTCAAGCATGGCTTTATATTAAATTATTTATTTAATTATTTTATAAATATTTAACTGTTAATAAGGTAAAATGGAATTCGATGCTGAAATTAATAGCTCTTTATCACCATGCTCAGTTAGTAGCCCATCAAATGAAATTTGTCATAAAGTATCCTACATCAAACGAAAAGACCTCATTTATTTTCCTGATATTCATGTGATATTCAAGAAATTCTTCAATTAAAAACAGGAGTATCCCAATCACAAGATTGGGTATTGCTTATAATATAACTATTTAGAGCTCATTTATGTTAATTAATTTCTCAAGAAAGTATTTAGTGCTTTATAGTTATGAATGCATAATGCTCAGGCATCAGAGAAATACTTTTTCTTGTTTTCATCAATTATCTAATTTATTGTTCAATGATTTAATAAATTAAATTTCATGACATATTGAGTAGATAATACAGCTAATAATAAATATATAATTATTTTTTGGTTTAATTAATTTTAAGTCCATGAGAGGGGAACAAAAGCATATGGTCGTCGCGAAAAACATGCATATACTGTCAGCAGGATATCTCTTAATGGGAGAAATAACCAAAAGTAAACTCTTTTCCTGTGAATAGCTAACATATCAGTGGCTTGTTTAAAAAAAAAATTAAAGTTTCTACTGCTCCCCCTTTATGAGAAAAATGGCTGCCAAGATGGCCAAAAACGCATTTTTTGCCTTACGGCTTATCTTTAAGCTAAAATATTTCCAAGAAGGAGTGAGAAACCCAAAAAATTTATTGCGTAGCAATTTACAGGGAGGACCTGTACACTACCAGAAAGTGAGAAAACCTTTGGTTTTGTTTGCCTTTTTTTGTAATAAATGCCTGAATTTTAGCAAAATCTGCAAAATCAAGTTTTTGTGGTGACAACTTCAAAGAGCCCTGTACCTTGGCAATTTTCATTATGAACGTTCTAGTATTTTTTTTCAGAATGCCTGGAGTAACTAGTTTCCATAGATATCTAACACTTTTATTTTGCATGAGTACGATTTTTTATAAAAAATGATTAAATAACACTACTTTTTTAGTATTTTGACGTGACGGACAAACTTTGAGGGCATGTATCTCAGAAAATAAGTGGAGCAGGTAACTTTCCTTTTGGGCTTTTTCATACCTCTATACCATCAATCTGTGTACCAAATTAAAGAAAAATCCGAGTCGGTCGTGCGACCCCCATTCGGTGATTTGGTATGGAATTGCTCAAATATAATTAAATTAATTAAATAATTTATAAACCTCCAAATGTTCAGTATTTTATGTAATAAATGTATTTGATACAATTTTGTTTTCACTTTTTAAAGAATAGAGTTTGTTACGTATGTTTTATTTACTAGACATTCTCTAATCAAGTACCGTAAAATGGGGTGTATAGGAACAGCGGGGTCAATCGGAACAAAACTTCCAGACCGTACAAAGAAATTCTTCATAAATATACTATTGGGTATTTTTCGCCATTATGTTTTTTTAGAAAGGTAAGATCATAGGAAGTAGGAAAAAATTACTTTTGTCAATCTGACAACGCTACTGGCTTCTAAGGAGGGCTGTACGTGGAATGCTAGAAAACATCACATTTTCATAGACTGCAAAACTTCATATGCAAGAACAAACCTTCTTATATTTTAAACCTAAGAGTGGTATGTTTCAATTATACATATATCTGAACAACAGAATACCACATTAGAATTTACATTTTTTATAAATTGTGTCATAAAAATGAAGAATTCTGAAAAATGCCATAGGAAAAAAAATTGCGGGGTGAATCGGAACACTTTGTTCTGTTGTTCCAATTCAAACTTATTTGAAGGAAACTGTTTGAAAAATCAAGATTCTAACCCCAATTCCTCTAATCAAGACAAGGACAAGGATTTATTACTGTTTATCCCTTCTCGTGAGCAACTAGATCTTAGAATGACAAAAAGTTGCAGATTTCATAAGATTTTTTCTCCAGGAGACTTCTTTTTATTTAAAATACGAGGGGAAAGTCATATAGACTTTATATAGCAAAAGGCAAGCACACAGACAGTGATGAATAAGCGAAAAAATCTTTCAGGACAATCCCCGAAACCCAGAGATTTTAAGAAACTAAAGAAAAGGCAGAGATCATCCCAGAAGATGCTATGAAAAAACTTAAGCCAAGTCACAATTGCTAGTTTTAAGGACAAGTACATATTTGTGGACGACATGAGTGACTTCCATTCGTGTTAAATCTTTGTATTTCAATGCAAAAGCATTTCTTAAAATTACTTTTCATTTTTCATAAGTTCAAAATTATTTTGAATTTTGACAAATTATAAACGTTTACTGGTATTGAAATTATACTTTTATTTGACAGTAATTATCTGTTCTTGTTCTCCCCCATCAATATTACTCATGTTTGTGAGACCTATTACAGGTTTCATGGAAAAAAAATAAAAATTTTAACATGTGTTCCGATTGACCCCTATCAGCGGGGTGATTCGGAACACCAATAATTTCCTATATATTTCAATAATAACTGTTCAAAATGTTTTGTGTTTGCTTGGAATATCAAAAGTAAAGCAAGACCGAAGTTTTTAACCAGAAAATCAAATTGAAAAAAAATCTTTTAACTACTTTTTTTACAATCAAAGCTGAAAAGTGTTCCGATTAACCCCATTTTACGGTATTTCTTTTTTTATTTTTCTTACAGAAAAAAACTAATGCAGTAAGTATTTACAACAGGTTTTTTAAGCTTTCTTTAAAACAAATATAGATGTAATTATACTACCTAAAGGAAGAAACAATAAATAAATAAAATGTTTCCTTATTAGTAAACTAATCAGTTTTAATCAGTTATAATTATAATGCTGAATATTTCAATATTCTCAACAAAAAGATAAAAGCATTTCACTCATTTAATATGAATCGCATATTACAGTTAATTCAAATCTGAGATGCGTCACATAAAAGATATACAAGATGAAGGGGCATATTCAATCCATTTGACAATATTTATGAGCCATAGTCACAGCATGAATAATCTATTTTCATTACCATTTTTATGATCATCATTTACTTTCTGATATTGGTACATAACATGAATAAATCGAAGCAGTTACTTTGGACTAATAAGTTCACTTAACTCTTCTCTGTTATTACGCTCCTCATAAAAATAAATTGATGTTTTTATGGCGTATCCATATGACCATCACTCAAAATGGTGAACTCAATTGAACATAATTTTTAAAGATCGATAAGTATATCATTGCTTGAAATTAACGAAAGCAAAATGATTTACAGATCCTTTTTAAAAATTTTGTTAAAAGGAAACAAGTCAGGTTAGTTTGAAACTTTTTTTTTTTTTACACATTATAACATGTTTTTGACTTTTTTAGTTGTTTTCTTTTAACTTTGCGTCTATAACTCTTAACTAATTCTGTAAGTCAATTAAGATTATACTTAAATACATTCAGAAAAAAAATGCATCACTTTTTTTACTAATTTGCTATCACGATTTCAGTGAAAACAAAATCAAGTATGATCTTGCTATTTTCTTTTTTCAAAGTTTTTCTTCCTTCAATTCCCATTAAATAACCTTACATAATAAAAATTAAGTACTCAGTGGTACAAGTGCTATGAGTAACAAATAATTCGATTAAAGTTTTTTGTTTCACAATGAGTTCAAAGAACTCCGGGATGGAGAAATTGTCATATAGAGTTAACGGTATAAGTATGAGTAAAGTCAGATCAAATAATTTTGGAAATACCTTAGTCATTAATTTTATGCACAACAGTTTTAGTTTTTTTCTCAACACTAGGTAGGCTTATCATTATTAAATAATGGGTATATCCACTGGCATATTACCGGCTAGGTGGCGTGGTGGTAAGGCACCGTCCACAGCTGCCTTTGAACTCGTGTTTTGCGTTCTAATTGAACATTCGGTAGATTTTCACGATGGCGAAAATTTTCCTCGCCAATGTATGACTTTGCGTCGTGTAAAAGACTTGGTTCTCGTTTGGCATAAAGGCTCCCATCAAAATAAAACTTTAGTTTTAGTTAGCATTGAAGATATTCCAGTGAATCTATACTAGTGGGATCTAAATCTGGTGGGAAACTGTGCATCAATATTCTATGGGGGGTTCGCTCTATGTTTGCAAAGGGCTTTAAAGTCACTCCATTAGAAAAAGGAAAAAGAAAAGACATGTTAGAGAAATATGCGTTCTTTCTCTAGATATTAAAGCGGATATAGGTCCTGTGTTATTTCAGAAAAATGGAGAACAGCTGAGTTTAGTTTGTACGTATGGAAGTGTTCTTATTTTCTTTTCAGCTGGACTGAGTAATAAACCTTCGTTTTTTTGCAGATCTAATGTAACCCCCCCCCCCCCCCAGATGACATGAAGGCGTTTATGTACTGCCATTAAGACACGGATGTCAATGGCACTGATAGCTGGTAAGTTCAGTTTCCATCTGGTGGGAGAACTTGGGATCTCTTAAATGTAAAGCTACATTAGAAATTCAATTTTACCAAACAAATACCCGCGGGATCTTTTATATGCCACATTATTATACGACATGGACGCTGGCAATTTTCTGGAGTACGGTATTTGGTAACAAATGGATTGAAATGGCATTGCCTATTGCTTGACTTCCGAAAAGCATGTATTGAAACATACCTCCTGATATGTAAGACAGTGTTTGGGCGAAAATGAATACCGTTTTGATTATTGCCGTATCACAACCGAGGTACACATCGATTTCTAATAAATGATAAACATCTTTGCCAACTAACTTTCAAGTACAAATTTGTAACGTTACCCTAATTTTATGAGACAATTTAAAAAAAAGTCTTAACCCCCAACAGCTCTCCCGTAGACGAACTATAATTTTAACTCAAATTTAAGTTGTATACTGCGGAGTAAGACTTTCTGATTCACTTTCCTTTTTCAGTAAACATACAGGGTGTCCACTCATATCGTGGACCAATAGCTAATTTGTAAACCGTTAGAGATACGCATATAGTTCATTTAGGAAAAAATCTCCAAATTACGAAAGGAATTTTGGGTCTATTCAATGTTTTTCAAAAAATCAAATTTTGAAAGAGTTACGAAATTTAAATTTTTATACAGCCCCCCAATCCTATCAATCATATTTAGTAAAACATTCTTGACACTGTAACGTTTTAAACTAAAAAAAAATCACTGTTCTACCACAAAAATTGACCGAGTTATGACGTTTTGAAAAATCAAGATTTTGCATTATTTCATGACGTCATCGAGAGATTGCTTAAGGGACCGTACGCGAAATCCATTCAAAATCTTGATTTTTCAAAACGTCATAACTCGGTCAATTTTTGTGGTAGAAGAGTGATTTTTTTTTAGTTTTAAACGTTACAGTGTCAAGAATGTTTTACTAAATATGATTGATAGGACTGGGGGGCTGTATAAAAATTTAAATTTCGTAACTCTTTCAAAATTTGATTTTTTGAAAAACTATTATAGAAAACGTATATAATGCACAGATCCGATGTATGTCGAATGCTGTATACGTATGGACATCGTGTAAGCAGCATGCACTTAAGCAGTATTAAAAATCATAAAATTGCATTAAAAAAGAGCAAAAATATAAAAACAGTACTAAAGAAAAATATTTAAAAAAAAAAAGATAAATTGAATTTAGCGTTTCTTAGATTTCCTTGCTTATTTTTGCTTCTAATTTTTAGTTTAAGTGAAAATTAAAATGAATAACAGTCGAGATAACAACCGCAAATTGCATTGAAAATTGAAGAGGAAAAAAAATCCTATCTAAAACTCCTATTAACTGGAGAAACGCAGAAAATAATTTAAAAGTTTTAAAGTTCTAACCTTAATTGCATTTTGGAAACGAAGTAGAAAATTGCATAAATTTAATTTAAAGGCAATGCACTCAAGAACGAATGGCTAACCAATTTTATTAAGCAACAAAGAAATATGTTACTTTAAATTCGTCTGTTTCTTTTTATGTATTTGTTTCATTGAACAACATATTTTTCAATGTTGACACTAATTTGCGATTTTGTACAAAAAATAATGCCTTGCTTGCTAAGAACAGTTTTAGACTTTTTCGTTTTGATACTATTGTGCTTAAGCTTGTTTAGGAGAAAAATGCTAAAATATTGTGGAAATATTTTTTAAAATAATTTAATTATTCACTAAATTCCCAAACAGATGGATTAATAGAAACAGCATTGCGGAACAAGGAATAATCTGAAGAAGATATATTATATAACAAGAGGTGTGATGAAAGCTAAATTTATTTCTAAAATTTCACCTTTTCCCTTGATTAAATATATTTGCATTTATTCTTTTAGTTTAACAAACTATGATTTTCACATCTTTAATTTAGTCGTCAAAAAAAATATGAACATAATTTCATAAAATTAATCGGTAACATTTTTATTAGTTTTATTTCATAATATCGTAATCATAAATTTTGAATTATAGATAAGATTTATTAACTTATTGCTTGGTTATAACAATTGGATAAGTATCTAAGCTACTTTAATATATGTTCAGCTTGTGCATAGTCAAAATTGTAAATTCTTTATTTAAAAGATACATTTTTCACATTCTCAACTACAAATATAATTTCATTCTAAGTTTGTTAATTCCTATGCCAGCTTTCCCAATATCTTTTAGATGTTTCAATAACATTTCAAGTCGCATGTTTATAAGACTTGAACTTTTACTCTAAGACCTACCTAATCATAGCGTTAAATATGAATATCAAGCTCTTATCAATTGATATTTCTATACTAAGGTAGATCCTGCTTATTAGACTATGGGTTAGAAGAATTGTCCGCTTAATGTAATCCAATCTGATGTATTTCTGATAAACCTTGTAAAAGATCTGTCGTAGCCCAAGTAGCATCAATTCATCGGATTTTGCTCAACCGATCATTGAACTCCTCGCAAACTGATCCAGTAACGCACGATGACATCGTTCCGATCAGTATTCGAGCACGGTTTCCGATGAGCTACTTTTCATCGGAAACCGATATCCTTCCGATCAACTTTCCCGATGAAAATAAGCCGAGCATCCAAAACTGATCCTACATTCATCGGCACGGGACTGCACTGCTCATGAATTGCTCCAAATCTCATCGTATTTCGAGCAAAACTCATCGGATTTTGCTGCTCGGATTCTGTTTGGCCGATAAGACATATTGGAGCAATTCCCGATGAGAACTCATCGGAATCGATCATCGGCCGATGAGAATTTCATCGGGTTTCGATGAATGGCCGATCATCGGCCGATGATATTATGCTGCTAGGGAGAGTTTCTGCTTGCGTTTAGACGCAACTGTCTGGCAGGAAATATTCACCTAATGTTCTTTTTTTTTGTTATCTAAACGCCTGACTTCGTGAGACAGACGAAATAATTATGTAGTGTTATGCTTAACTCTGCATAAGGACCCCAAAGTGAAAAGGTGTTTGAGTTTTGGTTATTTGCTGCTGAGGTATTGCTTTTTCTCTCTTTCTGTATTTTAACTAATTATCTTTAACTAATAACGTTTGACCTATTAAATTATTTTATTAACCTAACTTATTAATTAATAACGCTTTACCTTAAAAAATAAAGCTAAGCAGTTTAATAAATTGCAAATTTAAAAATCATCATTTTGTTATATTCTATTGCACTTTAGTAAAAGCATACACTGTTGAAATATAAACTTTACTAGCGCTGATTTTCAATTCTGCAAATGCTTACTAACAATAAATAAGACAAACAATTTTTATAATGTGCTAGCTGTTTATTATCAGTAAAAAAAATAAATAGAGGGAAAGAGCATTTGACAAAAAATAAATAAAAAAATGTAGCTTTTTTATTATTACTAAAAGTAGTATAGTTAGGGTATTTTTTTCTTAATTTAAGTGAACACATGTATAATAAAAAATTAATGCAGTTTTAATACCTGTACTTGTGCGATAGTAAAACAAAAGAGCCACATTAAATCTGGTCAAAAAAAAAAAAAAATAAATACTATGATTACACAGTTAAACATCGGCAGGACATGTTTTCGGAACAAATATTAAGAACTTATTATTGCAGAATAGCATAATACCTGAGCAGTTATTAAACAACCAGATGCTACTAATTAAGCTCTGGTATATGTTTCAAAGAGAGAAAAAAACAATTTAATGAGACATAAATGTCATCTTTAATTAGAAAGTAAACATGTTTGTAATGAAAATAATAATATTTCTTACTGGCGTATACATCTCTTATTGTCTACGAGAAATAAACTAGACGACGCAGTTCAAAATTGACTCAAATGTTATAGCTAAATTACATCAAATGATTATTATTTAGATAGATAACAAACCAAATAATAAAACAGTTAATTACATTAGATATTATTAAAAATATAATGAACTCTAATTAGATCTCGTTATAGTTAATTAAAGTTAAAAATACTACTCCTAACAAAGAAGGAAGAACGAAAAAAAAAGCAGTCATAAATAATATTTTGAACTGCGTTTAAATTAAGAACAAATGAAATGGTTGAAAAAAAAAACATTTTAGTTCTTGTTGCTTTTTTACAGAATCATTTTATTCAAAGCTTTATGATTGTCTTATGTTTTTTGGCTAAGTATGTGTGCTAAACAAAGAAAATATTATTGTTAGAGAATACGCTAAGGAATTTTTATTCTGTATTATGAAGAAAAACAAAATCTTACCTTGTGTAGTTTTTTTTTCTTCTTAGTAACAAAAACATGCAAAACACTGCACGGTTTAAGAATGCTTTGAGCTCCATTTCAGCTGACTGCTCATACGAATAAACCATGGAGTAAGTAAAGTTAAGCTAAATTATAATAAGGAAAATAAATTGGCAGTAAGATTTTTGCACACATTTCATCATTTAAAGATGCTTCTTTTATCAATTTGGCTTCGTGCGTGTTTCAATATGTTTGGATCGTATTAGTGACAAAAAAGAGTATCTTTTGCGAATATTTCGAAACTAAAATTAAATGTAAGACTTTTACACGCAGCTCAGAAAAACATAAGAAGTTCTGTTTTTTCTGAACCACATGTAGAACCTCTTGTATGAAGAATGTGTTTTATTATCTCTATATATTAAAAAAAAAAAGTAAGCTTAAAGATATTGTTAAAGGATGTTTGTGGCTGGCATGCGTCCATGCTGCCTCATAGCACCTACAGACTTGAAACTTGGTACACAATTAGTTCAAGCCCTGTAGATTTGCACCTCGGCGACATTTCTAATCAGTTTTTTTAAATTAATTTTTAATCATAATGTTCACATACTTCACCAAATTAGGGAGCAAAAAATTCCTCCCCCCCTCTAATGTTTTTTATCGTTGGAAAGAGATTTTTTTTCTAAAAAAGAAGATGTTTGTTCCATTTCTCTCCATTAATTACAACAGAAGAGAGAAGTGATTCTAATTTAGCCATTTTTCAAGGCTCACCTCGAGTGAAATTATATCACATTCAACAGAAAACCGGTTGTGTTCGAACAGAAAACTGGTGAATCTTCGCTTTGTTTATTGCTTGTCTTAATTCAACAAAATATACACGATTGCTTTTATCGTATATTTTCTTTAGTTTATTTTTAACATTTAAGAAAGGTTGTCATTATTCTTACGATATTTTGTTTACATGATTTCATTTGAATTACGTTGCTTGTTTGAGTTATATCATTTATTCCGTTTTACGTTTCTGCTTTTTTTTTCTGCTTTACGTCAATGTGGAGCAGGGCCCTAAGAGTTTAATTTGAAAATTTATTAAGAAAACTTATTTGATCAAAAAACGGAAAGCTAAAATGAGAAAATGATGATTACAAGTTCAGTACTAATGTTTTAAATGGGCGACTGCTTCTTACAGCAAAATGCTTAACTTACAAAAATGGTACCCATGAACTTTTCATCGCATTTTTCTACATTTAAACAGGCTTCATGTACCCAATATCGATATGAGTTGAACTGAATAAAGCAGGTTCTATAATTTTAGTACATGTTACTTTAGCACATATAACTTTTAGCACACAAAGGTAAGCTACAAGCGTCATCACTCCCCAGCTCATCATCAGATATATGTATCATCATATGTTTTTTTATTCATTGGTTTCGGATTTTAGCAAGAGTAGAATTGTCGTGTGTCAGATATTGCACCATCTCCTTCTTCTTTCTGAAAAATATGTTTCATACTTTGATAGCCTTTTCTCAGCAGCTGCTTCAGAAGGCAGGCTCTTCCGTCTAGCTTCTTTTAACTTACAATTACTTGGTTTGAAATTCTAGATTAGTTTGAAAAACACTGGCTAAACTATCATAGTTTGAGGAGCACTATAGACTTGCATAATTTCTTCTAACTAATACTCCAATCTTGCACTTGTTGTACAGCTTGAGCTACATCTGTCGATAACAGTTTTGTCGATTGGTTTTAATTTAAGAACGCCTACCAAAAAAAAACACCAAAATAAAAGAAAGAAAGTGTTAATTTCTATGATATTCTTATTAAGTCAATTAATCCTTTATAATTAAGATATTCAGTAGTTTGATGTAATAATTTTATAATTTACCATTTTTGTGTCTCAAACTAAAATGCTTGCTTGCAAATCAAATTTAAATACTCGCTTTTTGCTGTTGAAAAAGCATGACTACGGCATTTGAATTTAAGTAATATTTTGTTCACATCTGCTCCAGTAGGGGGCAGTTGTAAACCCACCTGGGACATAAGTAAACACGTATACACAAATTTAAATAAAATACACCTACGCATATTTATAAGTATACTGCTTATTAACAAACACTTAAAATGAGCATATCAAGGTATTTATTCAACATAATTAATTGACTCAATTACGAACATTGTAGCATTCAAGTTTTACAGAAAAAGGAACAGAAGATGTAGCTCGAGATGTGCCACCTAAAATTGTAGGTGGTGGTACTTTTAGCAGAATATCATCAGACTGCTAACCAATCGATGTAGCCTCTGTATTTAGAAACATAAAAGTTTCATTCATAGTGATTTTTTGCCTTTTTGGTAGTGAATTCTACGAGGACAAAGTCATTCACAACTAAATTTTCTGGTGCAAGGTCGACTTCAGCACGAATTTCTTGATAGTTGCGGTCTTCAACCTGGTACAGTGATGGTCCTTAACGGTATCAATTTAAGATACCGTGAGTGGTATCAGTGGTTAGTACATTGCGAGAAAGGAATAATTAAAACTTCACCAGAATCTCACTATTTAAACCAAATTGAATTAATTTCAATAAGTGCTTCATAATGTTTAAATTCCTAAATTAATACATATCATGCAATAGACAAATAATCACACTTTGATTTAAATTCACTTGATTTTATTTTAACAATTTAAACATCAAATAAAAAATGAAAGTAGCTACTTAAATTTAAATGTAAAATATGGCCATAATGAAAATACAAAATTGGGTACCCAAGAATTTGTTCACTTACGTACTTCAGGCGTTCACTACAGGAGTAATCTGTTCTCAAATTTACTTTGTAAATGGAAGAGACGAATCATTCAGTCGGTCGAGGTGGTGTTTTATTTAAAGATGATATCCGTAGTTAAAGTTCACACCTTTCATCGTCATTTGTGCACTTCCGTGCTTCAGGCGTTCAATACAGGTGCTAGTTCACAAAGTTTATTTGCAAAGAAGAAAGATGAGTCACTCTGCAGGCCCTTCCACTCTCACACGGCCGACATTCTTGATTATGTGTCAAAACTGATTCTTAAAAACATCATTTTTGTGCACCTACGCGCTTCAGGCGTTCAATACTGGTGCAAGTTCACAAAGTTTATTTGCAAAGAAGAACGATGAGTCACTCTGTAGGCCCTTCAACTATCACACGGCCGACATTCTTGATTATGTGTTTAAATACTGATTCATAAAAACTTCATTTCAATTAACTATTAATAAAAAAAAACCCTTGGATGGGAACTTCTGATCAAGTATTATTCATTATATACAGTAAAAGGAAGAAGGGCTTCTGGAGCTGAGCAAACGTTTTATATGGTATATGAGAAAAAATTCTGGGGACTGAGGCAACCCTCAGCCCCCAGCAAACGTTAAAATTCAACTAAAATGCTCAAAACGCAAACTTAGCGCAAAAGGCCCGCGCCCCATAAATCAGAAAAACCTGAACCTAAACTAAACTGTTATTCCCTGATTGGCTACAGGAGTTTGCCAAACCAGAAAGGAAGAATTCCTCCGGTACAGTTGCAGTTAGCATTTTCAAGGCTCCGGTAAACAGGAAGTTGTGTTCGAATATGAACACCGTCGCCTCCAATACCCAACAGTGGTGGCTGTTTAGCGTTACGGGGATGCTATAAGGTTATGCCTTGTAGCACAACCTAATGTCGGGCCGCACTTTACTTACTACAACTTTTAACTGATCTTTTTTCAACAGTTTAGCAACTTTAACTTTCTTTTGTTTGCAACTCTTTTAGATTTTAATTAAATATTGAGTATTGAAACTTTTAATTTTGCAATATTTCTTAATCAGACTATTCAATGTATAAAAAAAAAAAAACAAAAATTTTTGAAATTGAAATAACTGAATACCATTATGGGGCATGGAGGAACTGTTTACATCTGCCCCTACATAATGTGTTCACATGTGCCTCTTATCTCAACTTAGGCCTAATTTGATTAAAAACTATATTTTTTTCAATTAAAAAGAATAGGGCATGAAGACTTCCCCTATTAGTGCCCCTTTAAGACGAATAAAGTTGAAATCACAAATATATATATAGTTTCGGATGTGTTTTCACTCTGAGAACTGGAACATAAAAGTATATTGGCACCTTCCAAAACAATAAGATGTTATGCCAACTAAAAAAGAAAATGGTTTACATCTTTGATATTTAAAACAGGATATACACAGTCCAGTCACATTAATGTGACCACCACGTACTTTCGACGTCGGCGTCAAATTACCAATCACAAGAGGCACTTGGTAGCACAATACAGTTGCGGGTGTATAAAGCGTGTGTGAGGGCATTGGAAAATATATCTATCACTGGCGTAATGCAAAAACGGAGTGATTTATCTGACGTCGAAAAGGGCATAATCATTGGCTTTCGGGGCAAGGTTGGAAGCATTTCCAAAATGGCTGAGTTTTTCTACTGTTTGCTTGCCATCGTGGTAAAAGTGTACCGTGCATGACGAAATGAGACTGTCAAATATCAGCGACGTGAAAAATGTGGTGCACCAGGAGCCATAGATGACAGAGGCGAACGAAGGCTGTGGAGATGCGTTCGGGTTGATAGACGGGCTACCGTTGAGCAACTGACACCCCAGATGAACCAAGGGGTTACCAACATCATCTCCCAAACTACTATTTAGCGACGTTGCTGCGTCTGGGCTTCCGAAGCACAAGACTGGTTCATGCAGCTATGCTGACTATTGTCCATCGACGACGAACCCTGGAATTTGCACACCAGTACCGCAACTGGACGTTTATTTAGTGACAGCAGGTAGTATTTACTGATGAATCACGTTTTATGCTCCATCGAGCACATCGACGTTGGCGTATAAGGCGTGAATCCAAACATCCTTAACCATTGCCGGAACGGTCCAAGCTGGAGGCGGGAGCATTATGGGCTGGGGAATGTTTCCTGGCATTCTCTGGACTCACTCATCATTGTGGAAGGCACGATGAATTAATACGAATACGCATCTGTGTTTGCGGACCATGTGCACCCCTATATGTGCATTGTTTTTTCTCAGGATGATGGCATCTACCAGCAGGACAATGCGAAGTGCCATACAGCTGCCAGTGTACGTGCGTGGTTCGAAAAGCACCAGAGTGAGTTTCCTCGTCTTCCCTAGCCATCAAATTCTCCTGATTCAAACAGAATCGAGAATATGTAGGACCATCTTGATCGGGTTATTCGCTCCATGGATCCTCATCTGCGTAATCTAGCCCAGCTGACGACAGCATTGGAGTCAGAATGGCTCAAATTACCAATGAACATCTTTAGGGCCCTAAATAAATCTCTTCATGCACTTCTCGCAGCAGTCCGCTCTGCGAAAGGTGGTATTTCAGGCTTTTGACAGGTGATCACATTAATGTGACTGGACTGTGTACTACTTGTATTACCATCTACATAATTTTTTTCAGATTTTTCTCTTCATGTTAACTGGGTAAAATATCGTTTGTTCACATGTGCCCTTGTTTACATGTGCCCCCCTCTGCCCTAAGTAAGTAACTGACTTATCTAATGACTTGTTTTACTCAATAAGATGATGATATTGAACATCCTCTACACTTTTTTTTTTTCTCCGTTTTAGCGTGTTTTTTTTCCCTTAGAGTTCAGTTAGTTTTTTAAACTTTTTGTTTTCAGACTACCTTTTAGCAAAATTACTAGCTGATGTCCCTTTTATAAGTATTAAAACAATGGTTCTTGTCTTAAAGGATAATTTTTTAACTGTAGAATTTGTTTGATGAAGATATAGTAATAAAACTTATAGGCGCTTTTTGAAAGCTTGAATGACTGAAATAGTTTGGCTTTCTAAAAGGTTGATTCATTCTTTAAAGATTTCATTTGAAGAATCCGTTCTATTATAAATTCTAAACTTGCACCTTCTTTTACGCTCTTTGAACAGCAGCACTAAATGGATATTATCAGTACTTTTTATGAAATTTTGATCGAATTAAATTTTAACTTAATTTTAACACACGAATTAAGTGTTCTGAACTGATGTTTACATTCAGAACTAATTTCGTGTATCAAATGGTTTGTTTGATATTATGAACTGTATCGAATTCGCAAGGTTAAACATACCATCATTACTGCAAAGGAAAATATGTTGCAAAATGTAAAATATTTATTCAGTGTCGAGAGCTTAACAAATAATCAATATTTAATGCACTTCACTTTCCAAGAGATATGAATGCGTGAATTTAATTCCCTGTCTATAGTTTGTCATCAGTAAATTAAACTCAGAGCTAATGGAATGAATTGGAGGGGAAACTATTTCAAAGAGTTAATAATGCTGATTTCACAGTAGCGATTCCAACGGCGCAAGAGATTATGTACACAATACAATTTTAAATTGAAAAGAGGCTTTATAATTGGCAAGAGATCAGTCTACTGGGCATTCAGACAGCAATTTGTGAAAGAAACTGAAAGAGGATTGTGGGGGATAAAACAAATGGTGTGTTCTTCATTAAGTGTCTAACCAAATTCTGCTTAAATGGTATTGCGATGAGAATTAATTAATTAATTCAATTTTATTTTTAGCTGAAAAATTATCAAACTTATTGCTGCAGATTACTAGTTATTCTGTATTTTCTGCCTCTTTTTAAATTGACTGATATTGAAATATTAACTAATCAAGCAAATAAATAGACTAGATAGATAAAATAATATATATATATATATACCTTCTGACTAATTACATTTTATTTAGTTTATAGCTTAGTAAAAGGCTTTTAACTCTCTTCAAATGGTCATTCGTTGAACTAAACAACGTAGTCATGCACATTTATTTGGTCCACAAAGATTAAATTCCCCATATGTTTGGTTCTTTTTTGCCAGTATTTATTACTTGTCCTAGACATTAAATCTGAACAATTAGTTTTAAAATTTATCCGAAGTATGTAACAGTAGTAGAAGAACAAGAAATTACACCTGAAAAATTATGAATTTATTATCAATTGGGCATTATTATTATTATTGCTGTTGTTATATTTATCATCATAATCACGTTTCGTTGCAGTGCGATAATTATGCCGTTCACGCCGGTTCCATAATTTAGCACATAAATCAATACCCATTTAAAAATTTATCTTTGAGAATAGTAAAAACGTAAATTTTCAATAAAACATTAAAAAGGTCAAATCGTTCAGCACAAACGTTGCTATTATGGCGACTAGAGAGTTGTTGTTTATCCACCGCATTCCATCTGATTGCTTTGACCTTTAGGAAAGACACTCAGTTGCTTTATTTTACTTCTATTGAGTTCGCTCATTTGCGTATAACTTTAGATTGCAATAATTCCACATCATAATTGTTATTAATGTTAAAATTATTGGAAGTAGTATTACCGTTATTATTACTAATTCTTATTCTTTACTAAACAATTTTCTGTATATCAATGTGCTTAAGACCAGCCCTTCCTATTAATGAATGACTGTGTTCTTCCTCTATCCTACATCTAGGTAGCGCGAAGAAACAAATATTGTATTGTAAAAAAAAAATTACTGTGTAATAGAGCTAATAGTATAATAATACAATGTAAAAATGTCTAATGGGTCATTCCATGTGAAATCAACAAGCCTCAAAACTTGACCATCACCAATTTCAAAAAAAAATTATAGGGTTGATTATCTCTATAAAGTGATACAAAAAACTGATTTTTAAAATTTTTTTCAGCTGTTAGTTTTTTGTGTGAGACCGCTTAAAAAACGCATAAAAATGAAAAAAGAGTGAAATTTTGAACATATAAAGATTCAATTTTCTCAGCTTCTGTTGCAGCTAGAGTCTTTTGTTATACGTCATTGTAAAACTTTTTAAACAAGCTTTCAAATGATATATAATTTGACAAGGTTTCGTGATGCTAATATTTCAAGGTCACCAAAAGCATTATTTGACCTTGAATATTTCAAAAATTGCATTTTTTAAAAATCTGAAAAAAAAATATATATTACTTCCTAATGTAGTGTATATGTGGTAAAATTTGCGGAATGGGACAGCAATTGGATCTGGATGAAAAATGGAATCAACTTTTTACACTCTTACCACTTTATTGGAATGCCTATGGCTCCTGAGGATATATAATACAGAAATATTGCAAACTGCGAAATGTTATTTACAAGTGACGGTTGGCTTATTCCACGTCTTGTTTTGAGAGGTTATAAATCATTCCTTCTCTGTTTCTACTAGGGTCTATTTTCGAAATAATAGCACTTAATGGGCACATTGACAACATTTTCAAAGTCTGGATAGTAAATAGAATTTGAGGGTCCATGAGGTTGCAACAGCTTGATTTTCTTCATCTGTGTCTAAGACGCACCTTAGCCACCAATATCCATTATACCTGCAGATCAAGAATCCAACCATTTCTGGGCAATCAAGATCGCCTTTGACAGTTGTAGCACGGTTAATCCTTATAGTGTTGAAAATGAATATGCATTCACTTGCATCTGATTCCTATTTAATGGCATTACACAATGAAGACTCTGAGTGCCTGGTGCTGTTCTTGCCATCCTTTTTCTGGATTTCAAAGCCTATGCTTCCTGTTTATAATGTTCAATTGTGCAATATTGAAAATGAATTGATTTGATATGGAAGAAGAGGCTTTGAAATCCAGAAAAATGATGGCAAGAACAACACCATTGTGTAATGCCATTAAACAGGAATCAGATGCAAGTGAATGCATATCCATTTTCAACACTATAAGGATCGAACGTACTACAACTGTCAAAGGCGATCTTGATTGCCCAGAAATGGTTGGATTCTTGATCTGCAGGTACAATGGATATTGGTGGCTAAGGTGCGTCTTAGACACAGATGAAGAAAATCAAGCTGTTGCAACCTCATGGACCCTCAAATTCTAATCTACTATCCAGACTTTGAAAATGTTGTCAATGTGCACATAAGTGCTATTATTTCAAAAGTAGACCCTAGTAGAAACGGAAAAGGAATGATTTATAACCTCTCAAAAGAAGACGTGGAATAAACCAACCGTCACTTGTAAATAACATTTCGCAGTTTGAAACATTTCTGTATTATATATCCTCAGGAGCCTTAGGCATTGCAATAAAGTGGTAAGAGTGTAAAAAATTGATTCCATTTTTCATCCATATCCCATTGCTGTCCCATTCTGCTAATTTTACCACATATACACTACATTAGGAAGTAATATATATATATTTTTTTCAGATTTTTAGAAAATGCACTTTTTGAAATATTCAAGGTCAAATAAGGCTTTTGGTGACCTTGAAATATTAACATCACGAAACCTTGTCAAATTATGTATCATTTGAAAGCTTGTTTAAAGAGCTTTACAATGGCATATAACAAAAGACTCTAGCTGCAATAGAAGCTGAGAAAATTGAATCTTTGTATGTTCAAAATTTCACTTTTTTCCATTTTTTGCGTTTTTTAAGCGGTCTCACACAAAAAACTAACAGCTGAAAAAATTTTTAAAAATCAGTTTTTTGTATCACTTTATAGAGGTGATCAACCCTATAATTTTTTTTTTTAAATTGGTGATGGTCAAGTTACGGTAATACCTAATGTTACAGTAATAAACTGTAAAATGACTAATTTTGCAGTTTATTGCCGTGCATTTTACAGTTTAAAACTGGAACCTCGGCTGCCAGTATTATACTGTTGTTTTTACAGTATAATACTGCTAAATCTCATGGCAATAAACTGTAAAATGTCTAGCTTTACAGTCATAAACTGAAATTGCTAGTTTTACAGTTTATTACTGTGCAGTTAATGGTATGGTAATTTTCTTAATTTTACAGTAATAATCTGTAAAATTGCTAGTTGTATAGTGATAAACTGAAAAAACATAGTTTTACAGTTTATTACTGTGCATTTTACAGTTTTAAATTGGAACCTCGGCTTCCAATATTGACTGCTAAAATAACAGTTCATGTTCTGCATTTTTATGACTCTTTAAACTTTTATTGATGTTGCTGAAGGAAATACAACCCTTGCATTCTCGACTCCTTGGAAGTCAGATTATCATCAGTAGTAAATTATTAGTAGCAAAAAAGTAGAGCGCCTGCAAAAAATACTGAAATCGAGTTATTATTTTTTTTTTTTTTGAAAAACATGAAACATCAAACTCTGAATTTTTTTTCCTGTAATCTATACCGAAAGTCTGATTAAGGTATTTCTCTAAGAAAAGCTTACTGGAATGGAGTAAAATAGTTGAAAGTCTGGAATTAATGCGAAAACCTTCCAGGCATCCCAAACATTCAAAATTAGTGAAAAGTACAACACCACTTCATTTTTTTTACAGGATTTTAAAGAAAACTGAGCATTGCCCTGTAATTAACTGGAGAAAAGATTGTGTTTTGTTTTCGTTTCTTTCTTTCCTTGATGAAAAAAATACTGAAAAGCACGTTTCAGCTGCTTTTAAAATAGGAATGCCTCATTTTTCTCCTTTTCTCAAGTATCTTCTTTATAAATTCAGGATGAAAACTTGACTTCCTACTTAATTAAGTTCTTTAAATAAATGAGGTTAGAGTGCATATTAAACTTCTTTGAAATTTAAGAAGCTTTTGCTGAAAGATAATATTTGAAAACATAATATACAATTACTTTTTTTTTAAATTACCGAAACTGGTGTTTGTTATATGACTAAATAAATTTAGTTTCAAACTATTATAATTGTTTTTTATGCCGAAATACAAACCTGCAATTTAATATATTTGGATGAATTTCACTTGAAGAATGAAGAAAATATACAGCAATTGCATCAAACAAGTACCAGTTATTAAAGTACATATGATACGTTGGAGAAACTTCGTAAAAACACTTGACGCTTCACTAAATTGCTATTAACGTTATAAAAAAATCCCATCTATTTTATTACTGTTACTTTTTTAAACACTACTTTTTCGTTTAATAAGCAATGTTAATTGAGAAAAAGTAAATCAACTTGAAAAACAAAATTCAAATAAATAACTATATGCTGTCAATTCTTCATAATTTGTGTTTTATTATGTTGAATTTTAACCTCGATTGTGGAAGAAATATTGCATATGTACCCTGTTACCAGTTTCTTTTATGCTTTTTAAACAATTAATGCTTAAAAGAATACAAAAGGAAGAGTGCATGTACTTAGATTGCGTTAGAAGTAATACTTCTTAAACGGACATTTTAAGACACTTTCCTAGATCTCTAAATGGGTGGTAAACTAGAGGAATGAAACTCTTAGATGCAATTAAGTGTGGTGTTTTCTTTGGCGTCTGAAATTTGAAATTAAATTTAAAAAAAACGAAAAAAAGCATATAACACGTGGACAAAACAAAACACAATATAATAATGGCTTTCAGTTGGCAAAAAATGAATATAATTAAACAAAAATCCATAACATACTATTTCAGAAGTTAATTTTACAAACAAAGTTTCACCGTTATTTGAGAATATTGCCACATTTTATTTGAGATATATCACCAAAATTACGTCATATTCAGCATTTTTTTCTTAACGCAAAACTTGTCGTCAACATTGCTTTATATGGTCAAGATGGCGACAAAAATTTGGCATAATACTTTAAATGGCTGCGAATTGATATTGGTTTTACCAGTATTAAACTTCTAGCTGCCATTAAAACGTTCAAAGCACTTTCCACATAATTAGAATGCAGAAAGGGAATAAACTCTGTTTGACTCAACAAAGAATTTATATTAAAAATTTAAACTTGTTGAGGCATACTTTTGAGCTATATGCGATACAAAAGCATATGCTTATACATAAGCATTTAGGATAATAGTTACGAAAGCATAACTTTTTTAAGAAAGCTCATCATTTGAAGCAAAAATAATGTTTTGATAAACTCCATACTTAGGGGCAATAGGGGGAAGTTTATCTTTACATCACTTGAATTCCTTCACTTTATTTTCTTTTCGTTTCACAAACATAAATATATTTTCCAAATTTTCCTTGATTTTTAGTCTTATAATACACTGCTAGAGACTACAGAATGCCTAAACATGTTCGCAAAATTGTTCTGACATAAAATTTTGCTTGCTCAAAATATCACAGATATGTTGACTCTAATAAGTGTTGTGGTTTCGTGAGCCGGCTGGTACTTCTTAGTTTTGAACAATTGACGTTGATAAGTTGAAGGTTTTCAGTGTTTTTAAGGTAGTAGGTGAGTGTAACTGAATTTGAAGATATTACGATGATTGGCTGCCGACTGAGTGGTGTAGTGGCTCTCACGCCCAAAAGCGTGGGATCAAACCCGACTTCAGTTGGTGGATTTTCATGATGCACAAAATCGACAGCGTCCATGTCATATGTTTATGCGGCATGCAAAAGGTCCCTTGAATACTTGTTTGGCTTATAGTATCTCCTGGCAAAATTAACTTTCTAGTTTCAGTTTCGCACCGAATAGAGCCCAGGTACCTCCATCTAGTGGAGAAACTGGGCGCCAAAATTCTCATGGCAATGGCATTCCGCCGATGGTGGTGCCACATGAAAGAGTGGATGCCGGTCTTGGGAATGCAACAGGTCTTCAAATGGAAAGAAGCTAAACCCAGCCCCATTTGAAACAAAGAAACAATGATCGGCCGTTCTTGTATGAAATGAATTAATTTCAGAGAAGAAGTAGTTAAAATTTCAACAAATAGAGTTACATTTCTATTTACATGAGTTCCAATGCTAAGAACTTGGAGTTATAATGCGTTTTGTAAAAGATAATTTTTTTTTTTACCTTTAACTATGTTCATGTTCAACAATAAAAAAAAATTGTAGATACTCTCCGTGCATATTTTACGTTGTCTGAATGACGAGTATGTGCACGTGCATATCCCCAAAGGGACTCTCCCCAGAAAACTTTTGGTACAATTAATGTAGTAGGGTATTTTACAGCTGTCTACTATGATATATTTTAACTTTTTTTTCTACTCGGCCTTTATTGGCCAATTCTGAAATTAAAAAAAAAAAATTGGATTTCTTCTTTGAACCCAGTACACAAATTATACAAAAACACCTTCTTAGATTATTGAACCACATAAGTAAAACAGAGAGAGAGAGAGAGAGATAAATGTAAACGACTTCAAAGTCATATGAAAGAAAATCATTGATATTTGTCATATTAAGACAAACAATTTCTATACTAGTTTGCAGCAATACCTGTCAGATTTAGAAGTTATTCTTTTACGGGAAAAAAAAATACAAAACACTATTAAAAATTATTTTTAAATTTTTAAATTAATAACAACGCTTATGTAAAGTAGGAAAGAAACAACTGCGTATTAAATGTTATAACACGTCGTGATCTTGCATTTGAGATGAACATACATTTATGAAACCGTTATAAATATATTTAAAGTACATAGAAACAAATAAAAATGCAATCATCAATTTATCCCTAAAGCTTATAATGAAATTATACTAAAAAGAGTGTTGCTTTTTAGCTGCTGGTCATTGTTGAATAAAACATTATTTAAAAAAGAAATTAGAGAGTAAAGCTGTCTAGAAAAAAAACTATTTGCTTACCTTTAAAGCTCTGAAGTCTTGTGAAACTTTTCTTTAAATTTACTTAAGTTTTATAAGTATCGGAAAGTAATTACTGCCTTAAACGTGGTGGGAAAGTTTCTTAAATTTATTTACTTTACTTTCAAATTGTTTCATGACTGAGACTTAATTTTGAGCTTCCTGTATTCCCTTCCCCTTTAAGTCATCCCATTTGAGTTTTACAAAAACGAAAAAAAAAGAGGAAAGAAAAATTTTCATTGAGCTATTTCAAAATAAAATATTCACAAACTTAGCTTTATTAAGAAAAAACAAAACTAGCCCTATCTTGAGATTTTGATTAAATATTTTGTATTATTATCCTTATGTGCTAATAATGCTTAAACTATGTCAATTTATATGAGAAGAACATTTCCTGTTTAACCTAATTTATATAATTGATTAGGATTACTTAAAATGTGTACAGCTAACTCATAACATGTAGAGACGTGAAAGGACTTGTCAATTTTCGATATTGAACTTTTTTTTTAAGCAATCGTATTAGATGAAAAATGTGTCTCTAAAATGTAAGGCAAAGGGAAATGGTGAAACACTCGCCATCTTATCTAAAATATTTTAACTGATTTCATAAGCATGTAGTTAACTCCAATAAAAAAAATGCTCTAAAAGTAAGACATATAATTATACAATTCATTTCCAATATTGTAGGCTCACATTGCTATGTTATGAGATTCATAAAAATAATGTTCATTATTATAAAAATACTAGCTGCGTGTCCAGGCTTTGCACAGCCTAACTTAAAAATAAAAATTATGTCAAGTGACACGTGTCTAAAGAAGTCCCGATTGATTTCTAACTTAAACTTTCCCCACACGCAGAAAAGCTGAAAAAACATAACTTTTTGAATCGATTTGAGCCTTGAACGTTTAATACAAAATGTGGAAATGATATTAGCAATTCCAACTATCTGCCAGAGAGTTTAGTTGATACACTAAATACTCGATTGGATTGATGAAAGCCTTCGAAAATGAAGTTTTAAATTGAAATTACAAAGACAGAATCAGGTCTAAAATTGAAATAAAAAAAATACCCATCGGATTTTGCTGAAACTGGTCTCTAAACCTTCCCAGTACCAAAAGGAACAAACAGTGAAAATTTCAGCCAAATCTCCCGGGTAGTTTCTGAAGTTCGAAGTCATGAATCCAAGCTTTCCAAAAAGAACCTGTGAAACCTGATATGGACTCCGCAATTACGTAATTGTTTCTACATATCAAGCAAAAAGCCGTGCGGCCCCAAATCAACCGATAACTGACTACACTAAGGGTGTCAGTTACTTTAAGGTAGCTTGCAACCATTTATAGATTTCACCTCACAAAAAAGCGATGTACTATCAAAAACGGCAGTCAGCCATGCCAACAGACCACAAACAATTCCAATTGGCTAGAAAAACACTTTAGACAGTTCCAACTAAGGCCCCTATATATACGAGCCGGCGCATCAAGATTAAGTTTCACCACTTTGGATCCAGCTCGTGTTTGTGTGTTTGAGTGGTTGTCTTTTCTGGCCAGTAATCGCGTTTTGGTAATTTTTTACTATGAGTAATTATTAGCGGCAAGTGGATTTGGCGAAGCTTAGCAATGTGCCAAAACTTTTTTCTGGTAAACCTACTCCGCAACAATGAAAATTTGAAAGTAAAAGTTAAGGAATTGGATCCAAAGTGGTGAAACTTAATCTTGATGCGTCGGCCTGTTTATATAGCGGCTCTAGTTCCAACAAATGAATTTACGAGCTATATCACTAGAAATGAGTTTAATCATTCATTAATTTGACATAATCACTAACCAGGCTGTGCACAAAATCATGCAACAGCAATATGTTCGTGATTGTAGATATTTATAGGTGCAGTTGATTAAATATTTCCTTATTTGACTTTCAACAACGTAGAGTCCTTACCGCATCGAATTTTTGAAATTAGCAAAGCAGAAATAGGTCCGACAGTATTAATAAGCACCACATCACTAATGTCCTTACCGTTTATACACTGCAAAAAATAAACTTGTTTTACAGTATAATACTGGCAGCAGAGGTTCCAGTTTAAAACTGTAAAATGCACAGTAATAAACTAAAATTAGAAATTCTACCGTTTATTACTGTAAACTTAGCAGTTTTGCAGCTTATTACTATGCATTTTACAGTTTTTTACTAAAACCTCGGCTGCCAGTATAATACTGTAAAAACAATAGTTTATTTTTTGCAGTATATGAAGCAAAAAAAAATCTACTACAGCATATCTTAACCATTTGAAAGATTTTGTGTGATGTAAAACAAAAGATCACACTGAAAACCTTAAATTAAGTTTTAAAGAAAATAGCCGAGAACGAACAAGACTACTCTTTGTGCTTGAATCAAAATTGTAATATTGTGTATCTTTCTTTTTTTTCACCTCAAGTTTTAGCTCAAGTTTTTAGGTATTGGGCATGGTATATTGAATATTATGCAGCGCAAAACAATATTAATTGGCTAAAGCATCTAATATTTGAATAAAATCAATCTGTTTTAACATGAAATAAAAGTCTAACCTTTTGCATTGACAAATGCAGAAGGTTACTTTTATGTATAAAATTTTTAGTCATTGCATTCCAATAATTTTTATGTCTTAATGTTTATTGTAGATTTTTTAAAAATAATTAGATTATTTTTAAATATAAAGCTAGTTTAAAGCTGACTAATAAAACATTTTTATCTTTAATATGCAACATTGACAACTAAAAATGATAAAAAATTATATTGAAGGAAAAGCTTTTTTCAACAATATTTGCTTCATCAAATCAGTGTTTTAGGTTTGAGGTATGCTTATGATTTAAGCTTTTTTTTGTAATAAATTATGAATACCATTAAACATTTTAAAATTGAACGAAATATTGCTAAAATAAAACTCGCAAATTAAGTACTCTGTTGCAATTTAGAATAAATAAAAAACTAGAATATTACTTGTATAAAAGTGCAAAATAATACATTTTACCTGAATAAATAACTAATTGCATTTAATAACATTGTTTGTTGAAAAGCAAACCAGCATAAATATTTGAAAATTTTTGTTAAAAAGCTTAAATTTCTCAATTTTTCTCTTCTACCAAACAAGTATAAATATATTAGCTGAATTTTCTTCCTTCTTTAAATTTGCCGGTTTCAAAAGGAAGTGCAAATAAATCAGAAGTCACAAAGGAGTCTTAAAGTACGATTGATAAAATGAAGATAATTTTCCCATTCACTATTTTTGTCCATAATAAGGAGAGAATGACTTTTATGTAGCATGAAATTTGTTTGGTGCTACAGAATGATGCGTAAATATAGACTCAGAAATGATGATTTATCATTATCATTTTAAAAACGCGGTTTTGAAAACACATGAGAGTAATTAAACAATTATTTTTGTCAAACTAAACAGCCACCAAAGGTTTCAGTTTGCTTTGTTTGTCTTCAACTGTGTTTGTATTTGATATTGTAGTTAATTGTACTAACTTAATGTTTCAGTCATTGTTATTTACAAGCACGTAAAATTTATTATTTTATTTCTAATTTTCAAAATAAAAGGTTTCCAAAGTAGATGTAGGCAAGTTTAGAGAAAGGTTTCGTGCAAAATAAAACACAAATAAAATAATCTCTATCTCTTCTAATAATAAAGCTGAAGGTGGTTCTGTCTGTCCTTCTTTCTTTCTTTCTTTCTTTCTGTCTGTCTGTCTGTTACGCGCGTAGCGCCAAAACCGTTCGGTCGATTTTCATGCCACTTGGCACAAAATTAGTTTGTAGCATGTAGTTTTGCACCTCGAAGCGATTTTTCGAACATTCCATTTCGTTCTTTTTCTATTCGAATTCTTAGAGGAAATTCGATAAAATAGGGAAGAAATATTCCATACACATTTTCAAGTCTTATGTCATTCGAAAGCTTGAAATTTTCTGCACAAAATGACGTTTTTTCGAAGTTTCTACGATCATCAGGAGAGCTGTAACAATTGTTTTTAGATTCCCGAAATTCAAGGCTTACCTTCAGTAAAGCAAGCCAAACGATTCTAAAATGGCTTTGCTCGCGAATAAAATTTGTTTGAAAATAGAGATGAAATGAATTATTTTATCAACGGAAATCAACTTTTCATGTTGTTACCATGGTTACGTTTTTATTTCGTTCTTTTTCCCTTAATAATTTTAAAAATGTATTTGTTTTTGTAACAATCCAAACTCCAAGCCTTATTAAAATTAGTCAAATGAAATATTAAAAACCGTGATAAGATGGCACCTGTCAATCAAATGATAAATCGAGTCCTTTCCTTAAAATACAGGATACCATTCTAAATTTATCGTCTGCAAAACATATTTTATTTCATTATTAATTTATTTCAATATAAATTGCAGCAAATGGCTTGAGTGAACGAATTTAGCTTTTAATTTATCGTTTGCTGGTTGATCTTTGTCGATGTTTATTGTTTTTATTATCATTGTGAAGAATAATGCACGAAATTTCTATGACTAATACTTAAAATTTTTAGGATCAGTTGAGTTTAAAAGAAAAAATTGCTCCAAATATACTTTTGCAATGTGATTATTTATTGTTGGACTGTAATTTGCAGCAATAATTGCATTTAATAAATAATGAAAGACAATATTAAAAATTATTTTTTTGGCGACTTTTTTACAATTTGGCATTCAATTCTATTTCAGTATATTTACTTCTATCTTATTGCGATATTGCAACGTTCTTTCTAAAGTATGTCATTTCGGAAAATGTATTATTTTGTTTTTGAAGTTATTTTTTCTTTTGGCTTATTTTTGTGCACCTATCTTTGGGGTTGCATTCGAATGTCCCCAAGGGGGTGATTTACCCCTTTTATGGGGTAATCAGGGCTTTCAATGCAGACCAAAGTGATATGAATTGGCGCGACCACTTGGCGATATCTCGCCAAGCGTTTGGTCACCAAGTGTTTGACGCCAATTTGGCGACATATCGCCAAGTTGGCAATAAATTTAGCGAAAAAAAATTTTTTTTTTGGCTCAATTTGGCGCTATTGGCGATATTTTGCGAAAAATCTACTGAATGATGTTAAAATCGGCGATATTTAGGAGATTAATCATTGTAAAACATTTTTTTGCATTGTTTCGTGGCAAACTAGGGATGCAAATGTTTGAATTGTTATCTTACTCACTTCAAGCACTATTTTAGCACTTAAGGCATCTACTAAGAAATTTACACGTAAAAGGAAGTAGTGTAGGGTCCATACCAAATTTTTATATCATACTTTGAAGGAATTATAGTTGAATTATAACTAAAATAGAGTATTTTTTTCTGCTATATCATTTTTTTACAAATGAACTTTTAATTTTATACCACGGGCAAAGCCGTGCGGGTACCGCTAGTGATAAAATAAAACTTTAGGGCCATTTTGACTACGTACAAACTTAACACCGACATTACCAATGGCCCTGCGCATTTAAATGAAAATCGTTATACCAAGCTAAGGACACAAAGGTAAATTATATTTTTTGAAGTATATCTCTCTCCCAAGGGAAACAACATGGAATAACCACACGTGGATATTAATTTGTTGTATATTTCCTGTATTTTAAATAGACTTACTATGAGAGTACCAAAGCAAAAAAAAAAAAATTATTTAATGTAAACAATTTGTTAACCTATTAAGCGCCAAAGCTCCCATTGCGGGAACATCTACTTTTATTTTTTTTTTCTCTGAAGAAATTCGAGTTATTCATAAAAAACATATCCCATGGGAATTTCAACGAATTGAAGTACATTATAAAAAAAAATCATTAGAATCTTTGAATTTTATATAATTTTCCCCATTTTTCCAAAAAATGGAACTTTGCGTTTTTTACGAAAATGTAAAAAAACTAAAAAAAACTAAATCAATAGATTTTTAAAAATTTTCAACTGCTCTGCATATCTAAAGCAGATATTCCAACAAAAAACATATCAAAAACCTGGAATGAAACGATTCATTTAAAGCTTTGCTAGAAGCGCTCTAAGTCTTTGTTCCCATAATGGGAGATTTGGCGGGGACTGGTTAGCCAGGGTCCTGCTGCTTCGCATTCTTCGTCGTTTGTGTACGCGCGCTTGCAATAAAGAAAGGAATGCTGCTAGGCACAAAGGGGTAGCCTACGTCACGAGACACGTGTACTCCTTTCTGGGTGTTTCGAAAAAATATTTGTTGAACTATGTTTTGTGAATGTTAGCACTATTCTCAAAATAGTTAGACTGAAAACAGTATCATATTTTTGCTTCCCATGCGAATTACTCTTTTTGGCGGAATATGCTTTCATATTTTGAGGTCTTCATCTACAAGAAAAAAAAAGCCTTTCAAACTGAAAACTTAAGTGTCGTAAAATGGAAGAATAGTAAAATAGTGTGCTTAGCATCGAATTTTGAAACGGAAGCTCCGTCGGGACTAGTCAAAAGATGGGGCTCAAAAAAAAAAAAAAAAAAAAAAATGATTTGCCTCAACGACATCTAATTGCATCATACAATAAATATGTGGGAGGTGTTGATCTCTTAGATCAATTTCTTAGTGCGTACAGGTCTCGTTTCAAAGGAAAAAAAATTAGTGGTGGCCTTTTTTTACTGATACACTAAATACGGTTGATGTAGCACAGCCTTTAGAATTCATAAAGAGCTCAAGGGCGACAAAACAATTAATATTTTTAAACAATTACTAAATTTCTAATTAAAAGTTCAAAATAAGGCAATATAAATCCCCAGTTAGAACCTTGAGGACCGGTAAACGCAACTGTTCGTTTTGATAGAGTAAACCATTTCATTATAAGCGCTGAAAAACAATCTCGGTGTAAATTTTGTAAAAAGAACACTCGAACCAAATGTAAAAAATGCGTCGAATGCTGTATCAAAATTGTACTTCACATTTTCATTAAAAAATCTCAAGATTGATTTAAGGATTGGCTAAGCTTTTTTTTCTATGTTATAGGTTTTTTTTTTTTTTTTTGCTTTCATC
>JAXGGA010012281.1:0-39305 GCA_038373865.1 Uloborus plumipes | reverse complement strand
TAATAAGTACAGAGTAACTAATTATTTGGATTTTTCTCAAATTTCTATTTTAGAAACACCCCTTTAATCCATTAATGCCTGACTTTTTTTTCCTAAGATATTTTGTATACTGATTACAAACAGTGTTTAATGGACAGGAAAAATAATTAAAAAAATATTATGTAAAAAATAATTTTTTTATTAAGGAAAAAAAATAGTCCCTTAAAAGTTACGATAGACCCCAGAAGGGCGTACTTTTTTTACTACTTTTTTTTCTGCCTACGATATAATATTTAAAAAGACATTTTATAAGAAGAAATAAAATCAGCTATTAACATAAACTGGAAAGCTGGGAATGACTTTGAAAACTTTTTTTCTTGAGATTGTGAACGATGTGATTTTTGATAAAGATCATATTAAAACTGCTGCAGAACACACTTTACAATGATTATGTGCTGCAATCTGTTAATAACGAATTGAAACAATACCAAGGTACTCATTGAACACTATTATTTGGTTGAAATGTTCATTTGAGGGAAATTCAGGCCATTTTTTGGTCCGTCCCTAAAAAGGGACGCTAGGCATTAATGGGCTAAGTTCTTATGTGCTTCATTCTTTTCAGGAAAACTCATTGTTTTTATTGAGCTTCGTCTGTTATTTCACTTTTTATTTCATTTATTAAGAAAACTGCATTCTCTGGTTTTATCCCTCTATTTTACTTTCAGAAAATAAAAAAATAAATACTTTTGAATTTTTATTGATGTTCGTTGGATCGTTTTGCGTTACGTTAAATATATTTTTCTCCCCTTTCTTTCCAAGAGAAAATATCAAAAATACTTTTAAGTATGGGTTTTCATTGGTCAATACAAAGAAATTAAACTTCCAGATGCTTACGCGAGTTTTAAGATGGATTTTATGACATCCACGAAACAGAATGGCCCCAGGAAAAAACAATGTAAGCAATAAAAGTGAAGAGTTTTGGCTCAACGCCTGGATAAAACCATTTTATAAGGGGGGAGTGTTGTAAATTTTCGAAGAGGAAAGCTTGAGTGCTTGTCAAATAAATCTAAATTTGTTCCACTAAATTTCGATTCTGAAGAAGAGGACTTGGAACCGATCGTATTTATTCTTAGGCTACTTTATCTTTTTTCTTGGTATGCTTTCGTAAACTACTTCAGATTGGAGTTACTTCATGACTATTTGTCCTGAGTATTCCATTGATCGTATTATGAATTCGAATTTCAGAAATTGTTCTTCTTTAAAGCACATAAAAAGCAAAGTATAACTCTTAAGTTTTGATGTAAGGTATTTTTTAGAAAAGCCTTATGATATATTTGTTGGATTAAAATCAAGAATAAAAACTTCGCTTAGATAAGGAATTTTTAATAGCAGTTCAGATGTATTTTATTTCAATAAAAATATTTCGATCTACAAAGTATACTTCCATCAAATTAGCGCAAATTTATGAGAGAAAACTTTCTTTCTTGAAATAAGATGAATGGAGCTCACAGTTTCGCATCGATATGATACTTTTTATTGTACTTGAAAAGATTATCAAACTCAGTAAGTAACAAGTTGTATCTGGCCCCAGGTAGCACAAACAACCTTTAAACGTTTTATAAACGTTTTTAAGCGGTTGTTACAACGTTAATAACCATTTTACAATCTTTAAAAAAGTGTGCTACTTGGGGCAGCTTATGATAAAATGTTATAAAGCAAAGATGTTTGTTTTTGTTAATGTAGCTAAAATTTGAGCTTAGTGTTTGCGTATTTTAAATTGAAAATTTCGCCTCTGATATTTAAAATGAGGTTTAATTTGAAAAATGAAATATTATAAATATTAAACTCAAGTTTTCCTGCAAACAACAGCAAAAACGAGCAAAAACATCTACCTAAATCAAATCTGGAATCGCAATCATAAATATTTGATATTGAAATTTGGAATAACACTCTTCTCAGAGGAAAAGTTTATGATACAGTTCAGTTACATTTTATTTTAATGAAAATATTTCGAATTACAAAACTATGTTTTCATCAACTTAGACAAGAAAAAAAGCAAATTTTTGACTGAAAACTTTTTTTTGAACATTTATAAATGTAACTAATTATCTCACAAAAGACAGGAACAACGTTCAAAATACCAAATTTAACAAATCACACTGCAGGCGCAATTGGAGATCCAAGTCATCTTGGTGAAGAATTTTTCCTAGTCAACAAGATTTAGCGTTGTTCCTTTATGGATAGATGACAACAGAAGTGCACACATTTAGAAGACAATATTATGCTACAAGTTTTAGTTATTATTCCGTATTATCGTTAGACCCGAAGAAGAAACCCATTTTCAAAAATAAATGTTTCTTTTCTGTATATTGTCCTCCTTTGACTTTAATAGACATAAAAATAATTGAGGGGAAAGAGCTAATTTTTTGACTGATAAAAAAAACAGCAATGGTGTGCTGCTATTTGAAATTAACAAAAAGAACACATACGAGTACATATCAAATGCCACTTAGGCTTATTTTAGCGTAATCGAAGAGTCGAGAGTTGCCAAGAAAAAAAAAGAATGAATTACTTTAAAGTTGAAAACTTTAAACTATACGCGTGAGAGTAAAACAACTTACGCTAAACAAAAAAAAGGAACAGCTTTCAGCAAATTATCATCAACAATGTTTCGCTTACTCTTCAAAAAATGCAACTGATGCTTCCATTTACATAACAATAGTGAAATTAGAATTTTTCAGTAGAACTTCCGTTTTAATAAAAACGTTTTAATTAATTTTTACTTATTTGTTATTTTTTATTACTGTATTCAATTGGGTACATCTGAAATCAAGCGGATATAGTATTCCTTAAGTGGCACAAATGTGATTACTAGCACACTGAAATTAGTAAGAATTAGTACGAATTTTGGGATCTATTAAAATTCTAAATAGCTACATTTTGTGGACAGGATTTGTTATATGGTACCTTGTAGAACATAACTATAACAAACAAGAATTTTCGGGAAAATTTTTAATTTTGCTTTTTCTGTACTGTTTTTATTGGACCAGATACAAACGATAATGAACTTGTTCCTTTAATTAAAATATTTTAAGTTGTTTTTCCAAGTTAAAGTTTCTAAACGTTAACAATCAATCCTTTTTGCAATATAAAAATATTTTGACTTAAGCATCGATGATGAAAATACTATTATGCAATACCTAACTAAATTTTTTTCTAGTGGTGCTTGAAAGTTACCGATACATTGTTGTTATAAATGTAGAATGCAGTATTTGATAGAATGACTCAAAACTTTTATATGCTGTCCAGTTTCAAGCTCACATGCGTTTGACATGCTCACATGCACCCAATAAACAAATACATAATCGTACAAAGTTGATACATAAACTGATAGATGACTTTTTTAACGTTAGATTTAATTTGTAAAAATATACCAACTAATTATATTTGAATGAGATCTAGAATGTGGCTTTCCCTTTCCTTGTAATCTGAATTTAAACTGTTATGTCTTTTGTATTTACATTTTAAATAAATCAAAAATTCTCTGAAATTTTCAATTATCAATAAAGACGTTTAAACTAACATGTTATCGTAACTAATTGTTGAAAAACTACCACAAAGTAACTATTTATAATAAACTATTCAACGCATAAGGAAGGGTAAATGGGCCAAAATAAACATCAGCCGCAAATAGCACTAAGCACAAAGTCAACAGCACATTGGTTTTATAGTTTTACTGTTTTATCTTGAGTAGTTTTGGAGAGTGTGTTTGAATTTTCCTTTGCGTTATTACAAGAATTACATAATTTTCTTTTGAGTATCCCTTAAAATTAAAAATAACATTACTGTAGCTCACTTTGCAGTCAAAGTGGAAAAACCTTTTGTATAGATTTCTATGTTATATTACGCATTTTCTTATTTGCAAAAAGCGTAGAAAAGTCAATTAAACGTTCTCTACTAATGAATAAAGATGTGATAATGCCTACCGAATCTTGCGAGTGCCAAACTCCAAGACTTAATCCACGTCACCAGTAGAAGAAACCGTTAATATCACTTTAGCCTAAAATGTTTCCCAGTAGAGATATTTGTTGGTTCAGCAAGCTTAGCAGGAGAGATTTATATCTTTCGTTTTTTCTGCATCGCAGTAACAGTAAAATACTTCTAAAAGCATACAAAGCAGACATGTGAATCCCGTATTTTGTGTTAATAAAATAGAAAATTCAAAACTTAGAAAAATTATTTGATTGTTGCCTTTTGTTTTATTACGGATTTTGAAATACAAAGTTTGAGATAAGCATAGTTTTCTGAAAGTATTTAAATTAATCTGACGTATATGCAACAATTTCCAAAGAAAAAAATAGCATTGTATAGGTATACAATATATTGCTATGCAACTTTTCTATATCAAAAATACACTATGATGCTCGTTTCAGGTGTTTTATCAATTCATTTAATGACAACGTACTGTCATAATTGAAGGGCTTGGAGGATGAAGGGGTTATATGACAAAACAAAAATTGCGAGTAATTAAATTTCAAAGTTTTATTGGTGAGTTTTATTAAAGCTTTTTTGTTTTCTGGTTTTGTCGTTAGTGTGCATATGAAATTGGTCTAATGAAATCTGCTTTTGATGTACCAAGTTTTATTTGTTTACCTGTATCCATTGCTTACCATTGTCCAGAGTGTAACATAGACCCTTCATCCTCCAAGTCCTTTAATTGTAAGGAAATATGAGGCAAAGTTAAATTAAAAAAAAAAATCAGTTTACAGCCTCCACTTCTCTGCCAATAGTTAAACTATGTTCTAAAACATCTCCATATATTATTTCTCTAAGCCGAATCCTATACCCGGTCGAAACTCGCTCATTTCTTTATCGAATTGCAAGAAAATTTATGATTTTGAAGCTTATCCCGCGGGCTATTGACGAAAATTAGACCCACCCTCTAAAAAGTGTCGGTTCGTTTTTTATTCGAACTTCAATTTTTGGGCACAAAATTGACTCTATCTAGCGAAATAATTGTCGTATCGTCTCCATTTTGATTTCATTCGAAAGATTAAAAAAAATGCGTTCTTTAGAACGTTTCTCCGCTAGCGCCGCGTAACGAGAATCTCGAAAATCCACGTTTAAGCGACTTATAAGCGATTGAAGTTTGAAAAAGTTAAATTTTTTGCTCAACTGTTAAAATCGTTACATTGTTGTTCAAATCAATTTTAAATGCGACATTTCAAGCCAAGGCTTAGCTCGGTAAACCTTAATTGTAACTTTTATTGTTTCAAAATACTATGGTAGTTTTGCGATAACGTTAGTATTTAGTTTAGTGGTAGCATTGGGTATTTGATTTTAATATAGGGTATCACTTTTGTAGTAGTTGTAAAAGTGAACGTGTCTTTGATCTCTTTGAAAAGTTGTCAGAACGACGGCAGTAGATGGCGATGTTGTGCAAATGAAGCCAATAAAAAATGTCGTATTAAATTTTAAGTTTAGAGGGTTTTTTTTTCTTTGCGGAATTCCGCACGGGTCACCCAGTTAAGTTGATTTTAGTCAAGAAAGAAATTGTTCTAAAGATCAAAATATATATTATACATGTCATATTCGAAATTTGCTATCAATATTGTATTTTTTGTGATTTATCAAAAATAATTTTTTTCTAATTACAAAATGGTAAAATTTTTATAATACCATTTAAATACTAAGTACCTGGGGACCGAGCCCACTCGGTTAAAAAAAAAGCGGTTTGTAAACTCGTGTTTTTTTCTAAAATGCGAAGTACTTATTTAGATAAACTTGAAAAGCATTTTTAAGCCTTTGGTTGCAATTACGCATTTAAAACAGCCGTAATTTGTTTTAAAAAACACAACCTTATTTAACATTTTGAAGCAAAAATGGGACACCGGTGTCCCACTGAACGAAACACCAATTTCCCATGAATATTTTACCTTTTACGCAGAAAGGGACACCACTGTTCTGTGCTGTATTACATAACCAGAAAATTATTAAAATGCTAAATATAATATTTTACTCTTATTTTACCGTAAATTAATGCAGAGTAATGAACAAAATATGAAAAATACGTTGATAAAAATTCTGCGTCAAAGGGTTAATCCATGCCCACCGTAAAATCACACCCAATTTCATTTCATTTGGCGCCGAAGGCGCGGGAGGGGTTGATGAGAATATATGCAGAGTCCCTGTTCTCCAGTACGCATTTAGTCCAGTTGGTTTTGACTTTCACTTCACTTGACACTCCAAGGTTCCCCCCGTACATACCACAACTCATGGTTTAACCGGGATCTTGAAGAGCGCTCTGTTCATTTTTGCCCGGGACCCTCCGGTTACGGGTCCGACGACTTACCGATCGGACTACAAAATCCAAAACTTTATCTAAATACAAAATTTTATCAAAATCGTTTGAGCCGTTTTCGAGATCCGAAATATATATATACAAGAATTGCTCGTCTAAAGATATTAGATGTAACTTAATATTTTAAGAATGAGTTTCATATTTATTGATTTTTTACCGGAAATATCTTACTAAACACTCTTGAGGAGGAAAAAAAGTATTTTAAAACTAACTATAACACTTTTATTCTCAATTTTGAAATCGCACTTGAAAAGTAAAGTAATCTGATTTTTATATACTGTAAGTTACCATAAAATTCAATAAATTTCGGTGGACTATTACCACTGCTTTTATCCCAACAGCTTGTTATCTAGTGAAGCCTTGCTTTAACGTTTCAAAAACAATAACAATTTAACGTTGCCAAATACCATAATTTGAACTTGCGCTGATGCGTTACCATCGAAACTCCCATCGGAGTTTCGATGGTAACGGCTGATGTGATTAAATGTGAAATCCAATTGTTATAACAAAACGTGGTCGCCACGGAAACAGTAACAATAAAGTAATCATAAAGAAAATGGCGCAATAAAAGCTTCTCAAACTTTCAATGAAGGCACAAAAAAAACGGGATTTTTTGTGAAAACTCGCGTTTTTACAGAAAAAACGCCGACGTAGATGAACTCAGAAACCAAAACTCTATCTAAATACAAATTTTTATCGAAATCGTTAGAGCCGTTTTCGAGATCCGAAAAATAAATAAATATATATATATACAAGAATTGCTCGTTTAAAGATATTAGATACAGATCTACTGATGTCCTGTGCAGTACTTATTTAGTAAATATTAGGCATGCTTTAAATTTAAATATTTAATACATTTTTCACGCGAGGCAAAGTGAACAGTTCATTCATTACATCACTAGAATTATTTCTTGTCCTAAAAATGTACAAGTGGTTTTGGAAAAAAGGGCGCAAGTGATAGAAAACAATAGATAATTTGGTGTCTGCATTTAGCAGCTTAAGAACCCGCGTACCTTTTAATTTCCTCGGATTTTCCGGTTTAAAATGGGTCCCTAAGGTATTTATTTAAAAACAAAAGTACATACACACAACATGCATTTCAGAGTATTCAACTTTGAGTACATAAACACAGGAACACAGTTCTAAAAAATAGAATACATTTGGTGTCTGTAGTAATATTTAATATTACACAGTAATTCTGAAAACATATTTTTAACTCACCATATAATTTATATTAACTAAACAGACGTCGCTTAAACACAAGGCTCCGGTTAAAGGAGCTTCAGACAACTGAGATGCTAGTACAATGAACTCTCACTTATGGGCCGGCCCAAGGGACCAACAGAAAAAGGCGCATAAGTGAGAGAGACGCATAAGTGAACAAGCCTATTTAAAGGTCTAAAACGCAACATTGGTTCCAATGAGAGCATAAATAAGATTGTTTCTATAGAAAAAGGACATATGGTTTGGCAATTACTGTAACGTAACTACTATGATAAATAGAAAACAAAAATTGCAGCACACCTAATCACAAACTAATCATTTCAAATCAATGCATAATTGATAATTGTCAATCTCCAAACTCTAGTTCATGCGGAAAAAATGCCTTCCGTGATCAATTAAGGCCAAAGATTAAAGAGGAAACTGAAGAAAGATGCTTATTTTTTAAAGAATTTTTTTTTTTACATTTTACGAAAAATTCGGCGCATAAGTGAAATATTTATCTTAAGAGCGACGCATAAACGAAAGACATTATCATTATTTTGCTATGGAATGTGCTGGGACTGTTGAAAATGGTCGTATAAGTGAAAAAGGCGTATAAATGAGGCGGCGTATAAATGAGAGTTCACTGTATTTCAGTACATTCTAAAAGTTAAAATTTCCTTACAACTTTCACTGGTTTCTTTACAATATACTAACAAGAGCTACACTCTTTGCAAGTATCATCTCTGACTTAGTGGCTAAAATGGCTCTGAATGAAGAAAAATGTCCTTTATCGAGCTCGGAGTCGAAAAGAAGAAGATTAAGCATCCTTTCATTGAAGCTAGGCTGTTAGGAACATCCGTCCGAAATATTTGGCTTATCTTCCAGAAAGCAAAACAGAAAGCAAAGAACTCATTTTTCCTTATTATGTCTGCGGAATAACCGCTATAACAATGAAAGATTACAGATTTGCGACAGATGTTGCGACAGTAGTTTCGGATCAGGGATCAAATAGATTGGACGCGTCCTCCAGGATCACTGATTGTGAGAAGAAAAGTATCGAGTGTAAATTGGCATCGGCAAATCCAGAAAATAAACAGGTTGATGAAACATAAGCTCTTAATTGAAGGGCTTGGGAGATGAAGGGGTTAAGTGACAAAACAGAAATTGCGAGTAATTAAAGTTCAAAGTTTTATTGCTGTAGTTGTTGCAGCTTTTTTTGTTTTCTGGTTTTGTCGTGAGTGTGCGTATGAAATTGGTCTATTGATATCCACTGCTTGATGTACCAAGTTTTATTTGCTTACATGTATCCATTGCGTACCATTGTACAGAGTGTTCATTTTTCAAAATGTAACTTAGCCCCTTCATCCTCCAAGCCCTTCAATTGTTACATTACGAAACATTATATGGCTTGTCTACTTTTTCAATGTTATGACTCTGGGAACAGTTGCGTTGCGTTTATTAGTGTAAAAGGGCGCAGTGAGACAATGTAGTAGATAAAAGTTAAACTAGCCGAGTTTTATTTTGGAAATACTCAACTGAAAAAGGAAATTACTTGAAACTTTCTCAAAGTATAGTTGTGACGTATATACTGATGTAACAAAATTCCTTCTCGATCTCTATCTCAACTAATAATAAAGCTGCAGGTGGGTCTGTTTTTCTTTCCTTCTTTCTTTTTTCTTTCTTTCTGTCTGTCACGCGCGTAGTGCCAAAACCGTTCAGTCGATTTTCATGAAACTTGGCACAAAATTAGTTTGTAGCATGGGGTTATTCACTACGAAGCGTTTTTTCAAAAATTTTATTTCGTTCTTTTTCTATTCTAATTCTTAGCTCATTTTTCATACAAATTCGATAAAATGGGGATGAAATATTTCATACACATTTTCAAGTCTTATATCATTCGAAAGCTTGAAATTTTCTGCTAAAAATGATGTCAGTTTGAAGTTTCTACAAGCATTAGCAGAGCTGTAATAATTATTTTTAGAATCTTGGAAATTCAAGACTTACCTTGAGCAAAGCAAACCAAACGATTCTAAAATGGTTAAGCTTGAGAATAAAATTTGAAAATACAGATGAAATGAATTATTTTGTGTACAGAAATCAACTTTTCATCTTGTTACCATGGTTACGTTTTTATTTCCTTTGTTTTTTTCGTTCTTTTTCCCTTAATAATTTTTTAAATGTATTTGTTTTTGTAGTATTCCAAACTCCAAGCCTTATTAAACTTAGTTGAATGAAGTATTTTCACTGTTGTGAGAAAAATTGTCTGCTTTGCTTTTTTCAGGTTTTAAGGAATTAAAGCTCTGTAAATTATAAAAATATTGTATAAATTGAGGCATTGCAACGTTCTTTCTAAAATGTTTCATTTCCAAAAATGTATTTTTTTGTTTTTAAAGATAGAAAAGAAAACTTCTTTCTTCTTTTAAACTTTGGTAAGATTTCTGTTGGTTTCTGTAAGCAAGAAGATTGCTCTTATTTTCTCTTTTGGCTTATTTTTACATCATACTTTTAAGGAATTACAATTGGATTATAACTAAAATTGAGCATTATTTCTGCGATATCAATTTATTACCAAATGACTTATTAATTTTATACCACGGGCAAAGCCGTGCGAGTACCGCTAGTCAGTAATATATCTCTTACTTTGCACGCTTATAATGTTATAATCCTTTTGCTGTTTGTAAAAATGCATCACAATGGAATGCTCCGAATGAAATGGAATTTGTTGCAAATGTCAGCTATCGGATGTCCTGCAGAGCAATAGAGTTCGAGAGCCACTACGTATGCATGCTGTGAGCGCACCCTCTGAAGTAATTTTGAAATCGTATTAATAGAGGGCGGTAGCTGGAAATTGAATATAGAACATGGTTGATTAGTACCTGCTCGCGGATGAGAATTGACTATTGTTCATATACGCTGCAAAAGTTCGTTTAAATATGTAACAAGCAGATCACGAGCGAGAGGTCGACCAACAAAATGTCACCCTTTTTCACTAAGTTGTACGTCCGGTGATCAAGCAGTCCAAAGAAGAAGTTGTACTTGTTGACCGGAGCCTCAAGTACTTTTTACAACATGTGGACGTGAATTATCCAGTTGAAAGACGGGGTTAAGGGATGCCGTGAACGAACATCGGTCTCCAGCATTTCACGGACGTACTTGTTGCTACTATTACCCTCCATTCGTAGCTACTGAGATAGTCCTGATAAGAAATAGCACTATAGATCATATTTGCTGGTATTCGATCTCCATGACGTTCGATAGTGCCCTCTTAAAAGCACCGTTCACCAGCACAGCGCCAAACACGAATGCGGCCACCATGAATCCAAAAATAAAGTAGGGTTCGTCATAAAAGACAACTTGCTGCCCATTAGCTCTATGCTCATAACCCCATTGCAGACGGGTTGCAGAAACGGCCAAGGATTTTTCGTGTTGGAGATCCTGTATGAAATAATACTTGCAAGCAGTCTACGGCGCAGCAGACGCCACACCAAGTGTTTAGAACCACACTCTAACATCCCATTCCATCGTTTTTCTCAGTTTTTTTAGTTTTCCGGTGCTTATCGGACCGCTGCTTCCGCCAAAATCACATCCTGTTTAACTGTCCTTTACATCTGCTATTGAGCTAACAGTGAGGGAAAGGAAAAACTTCTTTTTAGAAGTCTGATGATTTTACCCAGTTCAAACTCCATAATTTATTGAAATTTTAAAATGTTGTGTCGTAGAGGCGAACTTAAGTCTCATTAAAAGTTTGCCACTAACAAATAACCGTTGCGTACTTTCAGCCTCCGTCTACAGCACTCTAATTAAGCTCGTTCCGCAGCGGTTCTGAAGCCGCTGATCGCATCATGCACGCTTGGTGGCTTTGAAACTTTTACTACTTTGCTTAACATCTTATAATTGAAATTTCCAGTAAATTTCATTTCATTTCATTTGTATAATTCTTTCATGGCTTTGCACTTTTTTAAAAATAGCAGTGTAATTAAAAAGCTCAAAATGAGTTCTGAATTCTATACCGTTAAACATTTTGTATGAAATTTCAAGAAGAAAAATACTTCACAAATATTGAATTGGAAAGTAATAGTAAAATAAATAAGTATGTAGTTCATACACAAATGACCTTCCCTTTGAAGTGATACAATAACAATAAAATGTACTGTAAAATTATTTTGGTTCTATATCGTTATTAACGGATTATGTTAACTCAATTTTTAAAGAAATTCAAATTTATTGCTTCATTACTTAAAATAAGAAAAACTAATTTCAAAGTAGTATTTCTTTATTAATTAATACTACCATAAAAAACGGAACATATTTTTTTATATTATTAAGTTTCTTTCATCTTTGATCAAAGAAATATCTAATTTTATTTCAAAACGAGAAGAAAAAGAAAAAATTTCATTAATTTTGACTTGGTCTTACAGAATGAAAAAAAACGGTATTCGTTGCATTTGAATTGCAACTTTCATTAGAAATTATTAAAATGCATAGTTACAATATGTGTGGATCGTTCTTTTTATTGCTTTTTAATTTAAGCTCTTGTTTCTTTTCGTCTATCCTAATTTTCTGGAATGTTCATCTGAAATAACTATTCTTCTAACCAGTTACAAGTAGTGTGATCATGATCTTTTATGCTCTCGTCATAGTAAAATTCATTGAGTAGCTTTTCTCGTCTCATATTGTTTCAGGCCATTATTTATTCTTGCCATTGTAGGATATAGATAGTGTTTCATTTATGTATAAATCATTTCATTTGGTATATCGTTAGCTTACTTTCATATATCGTTTGAGTAATAAGCTCAGAGGAATACAATGTACTAGTAAGTAGTTAACATATGCACTGTATTTAAATGTTTATAGTGTTAATTTGCTAACTTAGTGGAAAATGAAATTTTAAATCACACCCATAGTGTAAATTTGCTTCATTAAATTCTTTTTTTTTTTCGTTAATCCACAATTGTTTTTTATCTGGACCATTTTTGATGTTCCTTTGAGTGTAAAGATTACCATGACGACAAGAATATGTCTAGCTCGTTGGTCTTAAAGTTTTACTCAGAAAGACTAATTTTCCTCGTCAGGGTTACAATTTGTCTATGTTCTGCGTTTATCAAGGTTTTACTCAACTAGGTTTTACATTAAAGTATGGACTTTTTATGCGTATGCCTCTTTATGGCCTTATTTCACAAATAGCCAGTATGAAATATGACTTGTGCAATTTTTCCCTCTGTTTCTCTCTTCCTACTGTTCAACTCTTCTTACTGTTACATTACGAAACACTGTATGACTTGTCTACTTTTTTCAATGTTATGACTCTGGGAACAGTTGTTTCCAGTATTTCTATTCAGCATCTATATTTTTTCAGTTTATTAAGAATTGAGTAAGCTCACGAATAAATTTCGCTTCTGGGTTAATTACAAAAAATATTTTCTTTTACATCTTAAATAAATAACTTTAGGGTGATTAACTGAAACTTAATAAGTTCAGGAAGTTACTCCAACACAGATTTCATCGTTGCAAAAAAAGAACAATTACAGCTTAAAGATTTTTTTCTAAGCTTCATATCAAATATTTGACTTTACTAGTAATTTATTTCTCGTTCCTCTAAACACTTCACAAATAGATAGATCAACAAAAAAATGTTTGATTTTCCATCGGAAAAACTACTTTAGCAACCCATTTCCAAAAATAAAAGCGTAATAACGTCGCCAAATCTTATTTCTCCTGTCACTGTTGTCTCGCGTGTGAGAATTATCACATCACACTAACTGACCATAAACGTTATTTTGCTGGTCAAGCATCTGTCAAGTTGGGTTTTTTTCTTTTACGAAATCACATCACGTGCAGATTAAACATGATATTATTGTCTCGATATATCTTTTTTCTAGATTTATACACTTCAAGATTTTATTTCTTTATCTATTTGTTTATTTTGTTCAGTTTAAAGTCCGAATTCTCGTATTTTTTAGCATAATGTAAAGCAGCCCTTCAATTATCTGAGTTCTACTTCCATTCAACTCGTTTATTTTAAACATATTTTTTTCTTCATCCAAACTCAAACAGTCACAACTTTTATAAAACTACACGCTGCAGACTTTTCTGCTCTCTGTTAGGCATATTACCCATGGTATTAACGAAACTTTCATAATTCTCGATCTGTTTTTACCTCTAGATAGATCATTCCCCGAATTCGGTTCATTATGTTATCTAAAGCTGCCTGCTCTCTTCATTTATATGTTCTACTTTCATTCAGCGCCCTTATTTTGAGCTTCTGGTCTCCCCAAGACCAGCGTTTTTTAACCCTTTTTGGTCAGCAGACCGGTAAAACAATCTCGAACCGATGACTTTTTTTTTTCTTTTTTTTTCCATTTGGTAAGGGAAAAAAATTGCACTTAGTAGTAAACATTGGTATAAAATCATAGAATAATGCAAAAATTAGTGGCAGAATTTATATAAAAAATGTTATATACGATATGTTTATTATTAGTTATTATTATCGTTATTATTTTAGTTTTTATTATTATGGTACCCCTCTCCTTTTCTTACATGGTTTCTTTTCTCCTCTTATTTTTTCAACTTGCATGAGCAAAAATCTCTGAGGACCGGTCATTTTTTCTACGGACCAGTGCCGGTCCGCCGGACCACCGATTGACCACCAAAATTTGTGTAATCAACAAAAGGTGTGAGTAGTTTTCGCAAACTTTCGTAACTTTTTGTCTGATTTTAAGGTAATGAAGATCCTATTTATCTCGGAAAACCTAAAACCCATGCGTGAAATAAGTAAATATATAATGTTTATACAGTGTTTGGTAGTATATTTTAGCCTTAGAATGATATAAACTTGCTTTTCTGGAAAAAAATACTGAAACATGTTTTATATATGTATCGAAAGTACTGAATACTATGATGGGAGTCTACTTTAATTAGGCAGGTTTCAGTAGTTAACTATGTATCGCGTATGAGATTTTTAGTATTGACCATTATTTTAATTAAAAACTTATTTTTCTATTCCGGTATTAAATTCGTTATTCATGTATGAAAAAGTTAATTTAATTCTGATGTTTAAAAAAGTGTAGGATCAAGTGGAGGTGATTATGAACAAATTTTTACACTTTCACAGGCTAACTGCTCTCTGCAGCATCATGTAATACTTACAAATCTGGACGCCCATCAAAAACAATTATTCACTCTTCTGCTACACTGTGCAACCGTTTTTTTTTTAAATTTTTTGGCTTCTGCATGTTTTCAAAAATTATCGTTCTTAATTACCCCAATTGTTCATAATTATCCATAGTGCATGGGGTAAATATGAACATGCCTTTGTCTCTGGCTTACCCGGGTTTTTCAGTGAATTCCTTGACTTTATCATAAAAATAATGTACCGCGAAATCATCTTTGGTTTTCTCCCTTGATTTTCGTAGGATTTCTTAGAGAAATGTTCTGATACCGCTTCATGAAACTAATGTGCCTGTCATCATCTAACTATCCATACTTGAATCGGACGTGCAACCCATTGGCCAAAGCAAAGTTTTGAATAAGTCTTTTCAACTCTTCCTTGTTGCAAGGAAACCCCATAGGAGTCTTGGCAATTATTCATTTTGCTAGAGTTTGCTCCACATCAGTTGGGATGTCTGTTGGGCGACCTACTCCCATCCTATCAATTTTGATTTTGCCCCCCCCCCCTAATTATGTTGCGCGAAACACTCAGAGGGATAGCGTAGATGTCCACTGCCTCTCTGTAGGTCATGTTCCCAATTTATAACATCATTCACAGCCCTTAATAAGTCTTCATTGGTATAATGAGCTGGTGGCGTCTTTTTCACATCAGTGAGAATCATTTTTACGTAAAAGCCGACAGACAACTTCATATAAATCATTACAAAACGTCAAAGGCTCAGTTAAATGATCAAAATAACTATTTGGATCATAAAATTGAACCTGAAGGGGGAAAAACTACTCTGAAAAAAAAATATTCATAAGTAGCATTACCTAGAATAATACGGCGTGATTATGAACACTTTCCTGCAGGGTGCTATAAATTAGAGACAGCGAAACTCCAGTTGATTATTATTAAAGACTTAATAACTGAAGGCAAATAGAATGAAAACAATAACTTGCTACAATTTTATTAGGCAGAACAGGACAGAAATTGAAGACTGTGAAAAACTGCTTGACAACTTTTAAAGGAAGGGTTATGATAACTATGAAATAGCGGGTACAATGTTAACACCTCAGTGAAAAAACATCCCTAACCTAATAATGAAGATGTGAACTTCCAGTTGCTATTGGTTCCTTTATTGCTCAAAGTACTAATGTCGTTTCTTCTCAATTACCCCATGTTCATAATAACAACTCTTGACCCTATGAACAATGTACATTTTCCGGATCCCGCCTTATACACCGAGATTTATGGCATTAAAATATACTATTATATGCTATATCTCAATCGCGTACCGTAAAATGGGGTGAATCGGAACACTTTTCATATTTAATTGTAAAAAAAGTAGTTAAAAGATTTTTTTTAATTTTGATTTTTTGGGTAAAAACTTCGGTCTTACTTTGCTTTTGATATTCCAAACAAAGACAAAACATTTCGAACAGTTATTATTCACATATATAGGAATTTAGGGGTGTTCAGAATCACCCCGCTGATAGGGGTTAATCGGAACACATGTTAAAATTTTTATTTCTTTCAATTTAATCTGTAATGTCTCACAAACATGAGTAATATTGATGGGGGAGAATAAGAACTGATAGTTACTGTCAAATAAAAGTTTATTTTCTATACCAGTAAAGATTTATGATTTGTCAGAATTAAAAATAATTTTGAACTTATGAAAAATTAAAATTAATTTTAAGAAATGCTTTTGAATTAAAATACAAAGCTTCAACATAAATTGAAGTCACTCATATAGTCCACAAATATGTACTTGGCCTTAAAACTAGCAGTTGCGGCTTGACTTAAGTTTTTTCATAACATCTTCTGGGATTAACGCTGCCTTTTCTTTAGTTTCTTGAAATCTCTGGGTTTTGTGGATATTCCTGTAAGATTTTCCCACTTATTCATCACTGTCTGTGTGCTGGACTTTTGCTACATAAAGTCTGTATGATGACTTTCCCCTGTGTATTTCAGGTAAAAAGAAGTCTCCTGGAGCAAAAATCTTTTTAAATCTGCAACTTTCTGTCATTCTAAGATCTAGTTGCTCACGAGAAGAGATAAACAATAATAAATCCTTGTTCTTGTCTTAACTAGAGAAATTGGAGTTAGAATCTTGATTTTTCAAACAGTTTCCTTTAAATAAGTTTGAACTGGAACAACAGAACCAAGTGTTCCGATACAACCCGCAATTTTTTTTCCTATGTCATTTTTCAGTATTCTTCATTTTTATGACACAATTTTTAAAAAAATGTGAATTCTAATGTGGTATTCAGTTGTTCAGATACATAATTGAAACATACCACTCTTAGGTTTAAATTATAAGAGGGTTTATACTCACGTATGAAGTTTTGCAGTGTATGAAAATGTGATGTTTTCTAGCATTCCACGTGCAGCCCTTCTTATAAGCCAGTAGCGTTGCCAGATTGACAAAAGTAATTTTTTCCCACTTCCTATGATCTTACCTTTCTAAAAAAAAAAATCAATGGCGAAAAATACCCAATAGTATATTTATGAACAATTTCTTTGTACGGTCGGGAAGTTTTGTTCCGATTGACCCCGCTGTTCCTATACACCCCATTTTACGGTACTTATCGTATCCAAAAAAGTTGCGGAACGTTCAGTCACTGTCAGATTCGGCACCCTCTATATAACCATATTTCAATTTCTTTCTTGAAAAACAAGCTCATATCTTCCCCTAAATAGTAATTTCGCACATGAAGTTTTTTACTGCAAAGTTAACCTATTCGGCTTTTGTCTGGATAACATTTTATTAAGCATTATACTTTAAAGACTTTTTCGCTGAAGTATCCCTTTGATTTTTCCCCCTCAAACGGTTAACTTAATATTTAGACTCGGTGTAGATTACTTCTTTATTTTTTGGTTCATTAATTTTTGAATTTCATACGTAGGTTTTACGAATTATAAAAGATGATTTTCTTATTTTAAGTGATTACCGATACTTTGAAATTACAAAATAAAAAATCAACTTAAAAAAAATACTGGATATGCAATTTACGAAGAAGCAAAATCTAGAAAATAGTCCACATGCTTTAGTCAAATATACCAGGTGCGCCAACTACGAATCATAATCTGAATAAGGAAAACAGATGGCAAATGCATTTAAGCTGCGATATCATATGAATAAATATATGATGGATGTGCTTTGAAAAAAGGACACGTTATGGAGAACGTTTTTCTGTAAGAAATATATGGTAATGCCATTTCTTCTTTGGAAAATTTTGTGATAAATAATTCTCCGAACATCCCCCCCCCCCCAATTGCTTATTTAAAACCCATTTGCATGCGAAAATGTAGCACTAAAATATAAATAAAGATTTATGAGACTTTCTTACTCATGGTGAAAATACATAGGCTATTTCTCAGTAATCTAAATGTAGATGAAGGTATGCAGGCTTTATTCAGGGGAAAATACAACTGCGGTAAGAAAATTCATAGAAAGAAAGCTAAGTTAGTGAAAATGCTTTTTATGAATTCCAGCTTTATGTGTGCTCGATTTGTTTGTAGAAATATTTAGTCATACTTTCACCAATGGTCTTTTTAAACAGTATTTTACAATGTAATCAGCTATAGCACGAAAACTTCGTTACCCAGGGCTGGCTGCGATTAACTTTAAAATGTATTTTGATGGTGGATTTTTTCCCGTAAAAATTAAACATTTATACGAATCGAAATGTAGTCTTTACACACATATTATAACTGTACTATTTTCATCCCTTTTTACTTCTCTCTTGTGGTCAACTGCTATAGGCTTGTAGGTAGCCATGACCAGGCTTACCCAATTAGATTAGTAAACAGCAGACCTTGTCTTTGAGATCTCAAGTAAGTATTTTTAGAGTTTTCTTTTTTTTTTTTTTTTTTTTGAAAATCTCGCTCTTGAAGGGGGGGGGGGTCTTGCGGTATTTGGGAGTATAAGCTTTTATTATTAGGAGGATGAACATGCCTGGAAGACTCACCAGAATGAAATTTGTGAACTTTCCCCCATTATCTAGGAGGAAAACCTTCATCAAGATTTAGGCATACTTCAACTAAGGCAGATGGCTTATTTACTGATGTCAGATTTAACATTTATTTTGAACATAAGTCACACTAAAAAAGTTACATTATGCTGCTCTAGGCACGTAAGTAGCAGTATCAGTTTAAAATGTATTGTAAAAGCTGGAAAAGTAGTTCAGTTTGTATTGTTGAAAATAAAAACATGCGCAATAGAAAGTGAATTTTTTTAACTTAAACGCAGATCAGGACAAACAAATCAGGATCTCAAGAATATTTCAAGGATAAATTTGAATGTTCCAGTTTATATCACTATTATCAACTCATACTATCTTTGTCCCAGGAAGCAAAATAATAGTTTGAATGAAAAAATAAGTTAATGTATGATTGGCTGAAACTGAAAATCAGAAGTATAAAGACAAATTTCTCAGACAATATTACACAGGAGTAATTTAAATGTTCCACACATTAGCTTCATAGTAATTTCTATCCACAATGTATAGAATTCCACAAAAAAGAAAATAGCCAGTTTGCATAATAGAGTAAGCTATATTGCATATATGATACTTATAGCAGCTAAGATGACAGTTTATAAGGCTTTAAACCTCTTACTAAGCCGTAAAATTACTTTAAATGTTCCAAAGAATCTAACAGTTAAGAGTCATTCCATAGTGACTAACGTAATATTCAGAGCTGATTTTGTAACTGTGTTTACTTGTAACTTAAAGGATAAAAAATATTTTTTAGTTACGCTGGTGGATTTACAATGTACATGGTATCTAAATATCATTTCTGCTAAGAATTTAAAACAAAATTAATGACAATAGATATTTTTTCAGCCAAAATAACAGTGCGACTAACGTAGCGTTTTTGCAACCCTCAAAATTATAGGTCATGTTGTGAGGCAAAAATTTCTCAAAGTTAAGCAAATGTTAAAAACTGAATGATTTATTTGAAAAACGTGTAAAGTTGTCTTTGGAAAACATAAAACACATTTATTATATCTTTTTTTTTAGTCTTAACTGTCACTTTTACTCAAGATGGAGTGTGACTAACGTAACGTGACTAACGTAACCATCGAATAACAAGCAGTAGACACATTACAAACTATTTATTGCGGCAAATCTCTGTGATAATTGCAATACTTTTTCAATTTTTTTTGTACTTCTTATGTTGTATGATTTTTATTTATTTAGTTATTTATTTATTTTTTGATAATACTTCGGTATTTTTTTTCTTCTGCTGATGTTGACATTTCTATGGAATGACCTTTAATGCAAACTCGCTTTAATTTACTGATTTCTGCATGAAGTTAAGTAGTCTAATTTATAAAATGAGGTATTACATGACTTACCGAAACAAAAATCGGAGTTTAGAAGCCTTAACCACTCTGACTTAACCTCTATTCCAAGAACTTAACTTTGAATGTTTCAAACCATCAAACTCTCAATAAATTCATACTATAATTTATTGATTTCCGAATGAAGCAGAATAGTATAGTTCATAAAACTACTTCAAATTCCCCATATATTGGAAAACTGAGTGTCCAAGCTGAGAAAAAATTATAAAACTTTACGAAGCCTGCATAGATTTTCAATAAAATGTATTTATCAACCCAGGAAAGCGTTCAAAAACTCAATAACCATGAACGGCAACTTTAGTTCGGCAAAAAAGTCAAAGTTTCTCTTTAAGAATTTTTTTTTCAAGAAAAGAAACATACTAGCTTGATATCTAAACATAAAAAAACACTTCCATTACTTATAAAAAAATTCACTGTTGATACTCGTTAAAATAAAATTTTTCATTGTAATAGAAAAACTAATTGCAGTTCTTTAACGAAGTTTTTTCTTCAATTGCCAAATAATTGAAGACATAGTAAATCGGATTATTTCTGTATGTGATCAAATGATAAATGCTCAAATTATCTCTTTAAATTTCTAAAATTGAAATACAAATACAATTTTCCTTCCAGTTTTGAAATGTCTGTGTATTAATTACATGTCACATTTATTGTAGGATAAATTCGGAAGTTAAATTTAATGACTGTTTCAGCTAATGAACTTATGTTTCCTTTTACCCCCAGAAACTATAATATGAATAGTATAGTAACGATAATAATAATAATACGACTTAACTTTATTTATCCGGATTATTATTATTATTGTGTGTTATTATACTATTGATACTATAGTTTCTAGAGGTAAAAGGAAACATAAGCTCATTCGCTGAAACAGTCATAAAATAAAACTTTTCCACCCAGTTAAATTCTCAGAGCCTTGGAAGCAACGCACAAAATCTTATGTCTCAATTCCTCCAAAAGAGAGTAACGGATCTAGACTTTCATAATTGAAATTATTTTTCCCTTTACCCCAACTGAACCTATTTACCTCGCGTGTTTTTCTTTTCGGTAACATTCTAACTATAACAAAAAATACATCCTCCTTATGTCTCTCAGAAACTACACAGGTTGTTCATTTTTTAGCAAATGAAACAAATAATTCTCGTAGATGCATCATATACTTACATTTCAGGAAAAGTGAATTACCATGCGAAAATGTAATTCTTACTGAAAGAAACGACTCTCGGTATTCCTTTTGCTCTTAAAGTTAATTTGCTTATATCTTCCTTTTGCTGGAACGAGTCCCTGTGGAACACTAAAGGTGAATTCTCCTACTTTTCCATCCTTTTAATGACTCCCGCGCAGTATCATTAAAAGCAAAAGTTTCGGGAGAAATTTATTAACTTTCTTACTATTATTTATGGGAGCAGAAAATATAAATAATATACTAGAAATTATGGATGTTAGTTGACTTTATTTGTATTTATTCGCTGTAAACTAGTTTTTAAAAAAGCTATTGGAGCAAAAAAAAACTGAAACTCAATTACATTTTAGGGCTGTAAATATGTCAGATAATAAATATCATCCATAGTATTAATGAGTTAAATAATTACATTTTCCTTACTAGTAGATGTAATATTTTAAATTTTTTCTTTGCTTTTCAAAACGTTATTTTCTTATACATGTACCGAATAATTTCTGATAATAATGTCACAGGTAGAGCAATAAATTAGTAACGTGTTCCGTGTAATTATAATAGTTAGAGCTGTTAAAGGTTTCTGGTTATTAAACTTCTATCGTGTAAAAGCCCAATAAAGATAACGAGTAATAACAAAGTTAAACTGCACGATTTTAATCTGATAAAGCTTGTGATTCACTTTTAATAGTTTTAGTGCTAGGCAAACACTAAACATTTGAATCTTAAGAATTTGATACCAGATTTTGAATCTTAGAATTTGGTTTCTGCACCATGTTACACACAAACCAATCAATACCCGTATTTTTTTCATCGCATTAAATTATTTTAAGTTGAACTTGTACTCTTAATCTATAATTTCTTCACAAGCAATCGGGTTCAGTTTTAATCGAGTTAAGATTGTTTCAAAAGAAAAAAAAACAGTGATGACAATTTACAACTTTGTTTATTTATTTAAAATTAAACGTAAGAGTGGTTTTATCTAAAAGAAATTCATTTCTTCATATTTGTCAATTCCTAAAATTGGGAATTGTGATTTCCACACTGCAAGGAGGCGCTATATTTATATAAACACATATTTTATTTAGGGCTCATTTATTGCCCACATGTAAATATTTTGAACTTGTAACAGAAGTTATTTTCATGTTTCTTAAGTTTGTTTACACCTAAAATAGCTTTTGAATAGTTCAATATTTCGTATAAAAAGCAAAATCCCTATAAAAATTGCATTAGTTAATAGAAATTGCAGGCACGATTTTCGAGGTTACAATTACAGTCTTCAAAGTGCAAGAAAAAAAAACTTCATGGATGAAAGACATACAACAAAAACTAAGTTCAAGCTATAAAATCGACTTTTGGTTATTTTTTCCAAATGAAGTTGAATCTTGGTCAGAAACTTGAACCATTGATTAAATTCTTTTTTAATCAATCGGAAAATTTTAACCGATGGTTCGAGTGTCCAACTGAGGTTCGATTGAGTTGCAGAATATGGCAGTAAGATCTTCGTCTCATAGTCTTGCGCAAAGGAGAGTCAGAGGGGACATGATTCAATTGTTTAAATTTATAAAAATGAAAGACATTACAGGGTTAGAAAGCAGGACAATGTGCCATTGTTTTAAGCTGCTTAAATCTCAGGCTAACATGAAAGTTGGGGAAAAAATACCATTTTAGCATGGTAGTGGGAACTTTGAACAGTCTTCCATAAGAAACGGTACGGATCAAGGGAGTAGATAACTTTAAAAGGGCCATTGATCCTCATTGGGAACTATAAATTAACTAGGAACTAGCCTAGCTGGGCCCAGAGCAAATCCGTCATTTAGGAGGGTCCGGTAGGGGTCCATTGCCCCCCCCCCCGACTTTAGGAATCAATGTATTTTCAAAAAGTGGGCGTGGTTTTTGTGTTTTTCAGATGAAGTTGCATTGTTTTTCCCCTTTTGACCCCCCCCCCCTGGAAAAACTTGAAATGACGGGCCTCGCCCAGAGCCTGTTGCCTGTCGTCACATTTGTATTTGTATTAATCACTTAATATTTCAGAGTATTGGCATGAATTTTAATAGTTATAACAGATTCTCTCCATTCCAGTAGGGATTTTTATGCAAATAAGGTATATTTTACATTTCAGTTTAATGAGAACTGTCTAGCCTAGCACTTTTAGTGGTCATTTTCTGCTGCTCAAACAATTCAATAAATCTAAATGTTTGGTTTTTATTTTGGTATTGCTCTGCCTGGAGCATATATGAGATCAAAATTCAACGAAACGAAGCAATAAAATAAGTGCCGTTTGCTTTTATGATCCATTTTGTTCGAGAACGTAGTAGTAAAATTTTTATCTTCGTTGTTCCGCCGTCTCCTATTCCATGGCAAAAACCTTCAGTGTAAGATAAAACAACAGATTGGGTTTGAAATTCCCTTATATTGCATTATCGCAACTTTTACAAAGCTCATTAGAAAAAAAATATTTCGTTGTATTTTTATAAAATTTAATAGTAAATTTAACAACTGCGATTGCAGAGATTATTTAAAGATGAGTCTCAGGGGCTAGAACTCATATAAAATTGAGTATTAATTTTATATGAGTAAATTTTTGTCGATAGCATAGAAAATGAAGGAAAAAGAGAGATACTAAGAACAGATGAGTTTTGCTAGTCACGAGAGAGAACATTATGAAACTGTAAATCTGAAATCTCTTTTAAAAGTTTTGTTAAACCAATAACAAGTATTTTATTTATGAACGAATGGAAAATAGCGATATAGACAAATTTTGACCGATTGAACTTTTTTCACACTGTCTGACAGCAATGAAATTGCAGCCAGTTATGTGAAAACTTAGAAATGTATTCAACATTTTCTTTTGAAAGGATATAATTTCTGCTATATCTTAAACGTTCTAAAAAAATTAAATCATGCGCACAAAAATAAGTTAGTTTTCAATACCGAAAATACAAAAGAATCCAATTTCGGCTTTTATTATTATCTCCGATGAAAAAAAAAAAGTCCTGAAAAAAGAAGATAAGTTTTTTTTTTTTTTTTTTTTTTGGAACCATCAAGTCGTATCTTTGACACCATTGGCTAAGATAGCACTCGATTAAGTCAACTTCAAGCAATAATGATGTGTCACAATGATCAATTTCCGAAACCCCATGTGGCCCATAAGCCATAGGTAAACATCAGTGCCGACCACTTTTGATAAAGCCACCTTTCAAACTAAACAATCATAATCTGCTCACCCGTTTAGAAGATCCAATGACATTGACAGTCACAAGTATACTAGATGCACACAAGCTCACTTCAAGCTAACCACTCTCTTCCTTGAAGCAAATACACACACAGCTCGATCATGTCATCCTGACATCCCATTTGAAGGCAATCTTGGCTACAATAAAAGGATATTTGCCTCCAGCTCGATCATTGGCTATTCCTGACAGAGGAGCCCAAACTAAGGACGAAACCGACGAAAAAACGGAGGAGGTTCTCTATGTCGACCAGGTATCTATTAGCTATATAGTTATATATTTATCAGTATATATATATATATATATATATATATATATATATATATATATATATATATATATATATATATATATATATATATATATATATAATGTATGACCACGCATAACTTTTTACTGAATAGTCCAATTTGGATAATTTTTTTTTTGTTCGAAAGGGTACACCTTCCTGGTGGTCCCATGGTCCCATGATGCGGGGTTTGAGAACGGAATCCTGAAGAAATTGAGGGAAATCTTCAGAATTCCGTTCATGCGTATACTCTTTGCGCATCATGAACGGAATTTCATGCGCACACTCTTTGCTATGTCGCTCGCCGATAGAGTGGCTTTACGGTAAAGACGCTGGGCTCTCATTGGTAAGAGTATCAGTTCAATCCTCGAGCGAGTCGGTGGATTTTCAAGCTGCAGAGAAAAAATGCAGCGTTTACGTCATACGATTATGCTGCTTGAAAACCGCAGTTTTACTGATAGAAAATATTTAGTCCTGATTTCCCCAATTTTTTAAAAAATATATTTCCAGGCTCCTATCAGGTCCCATCACCTTAACTTTTAAAGGTTAAATTTAGTGATGCACTAATAATGAATCGGCAGTAAATGGCCACTTTGCAGATTAACCTGTTGGCCAGTTTTATCCGTATAATCGGCTGAAAACTTGTATTTTAAACATGCTTTAATTATATCCCAGAAATTAACACAATTTTTTTTTAGTGGCAGTCGTTTAAAATTTTGGACGCGTTAATAAAGTGAGATGAAGCGTCATGATGGCTACATGACACTCTTCCGGGTATACATTTATACTGAAAATAATGAAATAAAGATAAAATTTTATAAAAAAAAAAAAGTAAAACCGACTTCAAAAACGCAGCTGAAAATTGCTCTAAAAAGTAAAAAATAAATTTATTCTTTGAACACCATCGATACTACTTTTAAACATGAGTTTTGAAGTCGGTGCCGAAACAGTTAATAAAATCATTCGTGCCCATTTTTCGGTTACATGTTTCATAATAAAAACAACCATAAATGTTTCTTTATCAATTTCATGTGTAGTTTGAGAGGAAAAATCAATCAAATTGTACAATCAATGGGTACGAATGATTTTATTAACTGTTTCGGCACCGACTTCAAAGCTCATGTTTAACCTGTTAACCGGGGAATTAGCTATTGCTCAACTCGTTTCACAATGGGGACTTTTTTTTCGCTGCGATAAGTAATATCACACCTCAAATAATAAAAGAATATCGTTTTTAACTTATGATTTTAATTTATTTTGATAAAATATTTTATATTTTTAGCCATATTTCGTAGAAAATAAAAAGTACTTAAGTCATAAATTTATTACTAATAAAAATATATAAAACACTGAAATTCACAATAAGAATATTCAAATCAGAAAAGTTATTACTAACATGTAAGATACTGAAATGCAGACTAAAATGAATCCAAATATGTGGCAGCTCGAAGTATAGATCATGCAGCGCCCATTTTCCCGTTAATAGCGCTCAAGTTACAGATTACAAGAACATGAAAATTCATGACGTATCGACAATATGATGGCATATATATAACCACTCTAAGATTTAATAGATAAGAACAACGTAGAACGTGATGCGTTCAATATATTACGATTAATTTCCATGACGAAAAATTTCGTCATGCCCATTGCTGTAGGCTTTTATGTATGACGAAATATTTCGTCATACCCAGTTAACAGGTTAAAAGTAGTATCGATGGTGTTCAAAGAATAAATTTATTTATTTTTGTTTTTACTTTTTAGAGCAATTTTCAGCTGCGTTTTTGAAGGCGGTTTTACTTTTTTTTATAAAATTTTATTTTTATATAAGTTCTGATATAGCTAGCAGGACCCTACTTGTAAAACTGGTTCTTGTTGTTATTGTTGTATTTCCTCCGTTATCCAACAGTAAAAAAATATAAGCAGAAAAAGGAAATACAAAAAAAAAAAACATTTTAATAGTAGTTATAGTAATAAACATGTCAATGGCAGTAATAATAACAATTGTTATTAAAATAACAATATCAGAATAAGGTGATCTGTTTCCCGATAATTTGACAATAAAATCATAACTGCTTTCGTAAGTTATTGTTTGCAAAAAAAAAAACGTTACAATAAGTCCTAACTGTGATACATTTTTGGACTTAACTCAAAAACCAGAGCTTTGAAACTATCTCAGTGCAAAGGAAGAGCGACACATCACAATATTTTCAGCATAATTTTCTCACATTAGCTGACTGGAGTCAGATGTACCAGCTGTGCAAATCATGAATTATAATCTGAATAAAGAAACCAGATGGTGAATACATTTAACGTTACCGAACCATATGAATAGATGTATGATATTTGTCTCCGAAAATGGATATTTTCTGGACTTATGGATATTTTTTTTCTTTCCGAGATATATATGCTAATTTTGTTTCTCCTCCAAACATTTTTCGCCTTGGGGAAATAAATATCTCGCAGTTCTTTTACGTATATTTAAAATACATTTGCATGTGGAGACGAATAGCCCAAAATACAAATAAAGATTTACGACGTTTTGCAACACAAAAGGGAATTAGAGGCACCATGTAGCAATCTAAATGTATATGAAGGGGTGGATTATTGGAAACATTTAGAAATTCTAAATGGAAATTACTTTATTTGTGAGAAAATCAATGTTTTGTGTACATGTAACATAAAATATTTTAATTGCAGCTGTAATGAAATTAAACTGTACTATATAGGAAAAACATTGAAACACCAAGAAGGAGTTGTCAGACTGAAACGAAATTTTACACGTTGGACAACATTGATATAAAAAAATGATTACAAATAAAAACAAAAAGATCCAAATGCATTTAGATTTTAATACCTAGTTAAACCACCTGTATTGTGAATACACGAGATGATACAGATCAGCTAAGAGGCATGAAAGTCTTGTATGATGTTCTACTTCATCTAATTGCACAAACTGAAAACGCACCGCTAAATAGATCAAACTCGTAGGCTGTTAAAATTACCATGTCATTTGAGCCCACATATGCTCTATCTGTGACAAGTTAGGGGATCGAGAAAGCCAAAAAGGGTGATAATTTGAATAATTTGGTAAAGGAAGACCTTCTATCCCTTTTCTCTGTGTGAAATTAGTTGTCTTATTCGAAAATGGCTCCCAAATGCCCTGCAATTAGGATCAACACATGTAAATGAAGTATATAATGAACATACTGCTAATCTGTCAAATTGTTATAAATCAGTATCAATGGTGAATCTGTATCATATATGGTGGCACTCCAAGGCATTTCATAACAGCATCAAAGATTTGAATGCAGTGCTCTGCGCCTCCGAAAATCAAGAGCACTATTTAGACGTTCACAGCAGAGGTCCTTGACACACGTACAAATTACTATCATCGCAGAAGTTTAATCTGGATTAGTCACTGAAAACAATCTGGTTTCATTTGGCTGCATCCGTTCCTTTCAAACGCGATACTACTCCAAACGGAGCTAACAGTGAAGAGCTGAGGAGCTGACAGAGTGAAATCCTAAACCTTTTTTTTTTTTATTGGCACCCTATAGCTATGGATATGTAATGGAGTTCCATCACATGCGATATACGGTCATCCGTAGTATTGTTGCACAACCAACTTGGTCGCCCAACGGTAGATTCGTAAAATGCTTCACACGTATTGGTTCTCATGGCATGAGCCATTTTTCAGCAAAACAATGATCGGCCATACGCAGCAAGGATGTTGCAGGTCTTCCTTCACATTATTTTCAAATTTGATTGCCTATTAGATATGCTGATTCGACGCAGATCGGGAATAGTTAGAATAACTTGTGGTGGTATGTTGAATAGCCTTCGAGTTTGAGAAAATTGGAGACACTTCCCAAGTAGCACACTTCGTTTTTTAAAGGTTGTAAAATGGTTATTAACGTTGTAACAACCGCTTAAAAACGTTTATAAAACGTTTAAAGGTTATTTGTACTACCTGGGTTCAGACTCCTTAGCCATGGAAGAAATCATAGGTTCGAAAATATATGACTATACTGTTAGAATTTTAGCGCTTTTAAATCCGCCTCTTTGACTCTGACTCTTCAACTTCTACTCCTTGACTCCGACGTATTTTCATTCATGAAGGTTCGGGAAAAAATGAACGAACCCTACTCTTAAAATTATAAAGCCTTCATCTCTGGCTCCAACTCCTTTACCATAAATCAGTTAAACTCCGACTCCTCAGATCTGATTTCTACATTAAAATATTGATTATTAAGATGATTTGTTTTTATTTTCATTCCAAAGTTTAAATTAATTTATGTATTTTTTGGCAACGGGAAAAAAAAGAAATTCGGAGTAGATTATTTGTAAACCTAAAGAAATACTTTTCTTTCTGATGAAAATTATTAATTTAAGAAGGAGTTTTATTTTTCATTTATTTATTTTTAAACATATTTATTTATTTATTTATTTTAAATGTTGGTAACGGATTCTGCGGAGACGTAGTTTTACCCTAAGGAAAAATAGGACAGAAAAGAGTTTTTATTTTTCTGATGAAATGTATCTATTTTGGTCTGCTTTCTATTTTTTAGTCTCTCTCTCTCTTTTCTTTTGTTTTTGTTTAACGATAAAAAAATTAAAATATATATATGTACGCACACATATATTAGCTACATTGTTTAAAAGTTGTTACTATTTTATTTATTCGTTTATTTATTTCTTACGTTCCATTTCATCAGATAAGAGATGCATACATTGTTTTTTTAGAACTCTGCTTTAAATTCTATAAAGGTTTGTTTGACATAACTTCCAGTCTTAGAAAATTACGAGAATATTGATCAGATGCTAGAATGTCAATGTTGAAGAACGGGAAAGTAAGTTTCTTTAGCTCTGTTCGGAACTTCTTTTTCATTTTACCATTTTAAATACTTTAGCTGAATTTCTGTGAAATTTTAAACTCTTATAAAACGTTTTCAAGTGGCTCAATTTTTATTTCATGCCATGATTAAATACTACTTCTCTTTTCAGTTGAAAATATTTTTTTCTTGAAAAGCTGTTTCCTTCCCTAATTGCTCACTATTTTGGATTTCAAGGTTCATCATAAGCCAATTGCTTCATCAATGCTTTTTATGCACGAAGTTAAATGCGGTGCTTTGTAAACATCTTTAAAACATAGAGAAATAACAGAGCTTTCTAGAGCTACATCTTACATGTAATAAATTACCTAAATTAAGACAGTTCGCCCGAGCATAACCTATATGTCAAAGTGCTGAGTTGCCAGGAAATATTACTACCTTAGCAAATCTTCGGAAACTCCAATCTTATCATCTATGGTAGAATGTATTAAGAGCGCTTTAGCCTCCCCATAACATAACTGGATTACGGAACCGATGCAAGCGTTGTAATGGGATTAGTGTAATTGTTACCTCTACAGCAATCAGTAACGCTGCACCCTCAATTAAGGCGAAATGGGCAACCATCACATCTACTTCCTAATTGGATGAAGTGCAATTTGAGATCGGTCGTGTTGTAACATGGAGGACGGCGTGGAAAGAAAAATGGAGGGGAAAATAAAGTTTTTTTGGACTTAATGTAAGGCATTATTAATTTTCAAAATTGAAGGGAGGTTGCACTAATTGCGTAAAAGAAGAGTAAAGATTTAAAATTGGCTAAATTTGTATTTTGATATGAAAATAATGAACCCTACTCGTGTAGCAATCATTTTCAGCTTTAGATTCGTAAATAATAGTGTTCAAAAAGAATGAAATAACTTGAGTTGGAAATAAAAACAATACCTTTGCGCTGGAAATATAAACGGTAACAGCGATGTTAATGAAGCATTTAATTTACAATTTGTTGCAGAGCCATGTGTTTAGGGGTGACAATAAAACCCAATTTAAACGTGTCAGTAGTAAACTTATGGAAAAAAATATATTCGTCAAACAGCTGTTTTTTTACTTTTAGCAAATAAACCTCAAATAGCATTCTTGTTAGAGCTTCGAAAACAATTCTCAAATTTGAACTATCGTTTTTATTTTTCGGACTAAAGAAACAGAGGTAACTATTTTAGATTATTTAGAGAGAAAGCTACACTAATTACATAAAAAACGAACAGGTTTTTAAAATAAGTTAATTTGATACTTTGATGTGGCAATGATGAAACACTCGTGTGGTGATCATTTTCATCTTTAGTTTCGCAGTCAATGGTTATATTTAGAAAAGTATGGTGTAACTTATATAATAGAAAAACACAATGCTGGAAACATAAATGATGAAAACGATGTATAGATATTGAGTGGCAGTAAAAAAAGTGATAATCTTTTTTCAATGGGAAACTGAGTTTATGGATCAAAAAAAAATCTCTGAAACACTATGTTCTGTTATCCTTAGCAATTAGAACAAACAGCTATTGTTAAATGAGCTTTAAAAAACTCGCAAATTCTGAAGAACAGTTTTACTTTTCAAAAAATTAAATTAGAATTAAACAACTTCTCTTGACAATGCAGTTGTTATCCAGAATCTTGGTTTAATCCGTATATTCTGTGAGAATGGTAAATTAGAAGCTCGGCAATATTGTGATACAATAGAAAAATGAAAGAAAAGATACGAAATTTGAAATTTGAAAGAATTTTTTTTAAGTATGATTTTATTAGGGCCAATTCATTGTCTGTAATTATAATATTATGTCATTTTCCTGTATTAGTCCAGTTATGCTGCCTAAAATATGAACACACAGCTACTATGCAATTAAATCTATATAGATAATTTAATTGCGATATTCAATATATTTCGTAAAATTTTATTGATACTAAATTAAAATACTGCTTTACTTAATTTATATTTACAGCAAAAATATATTTGTGCATGATTAAATGCCAACGGTCTCAACTTATTTCGTTTTAATGCTGTTAATTACAGGCTTATTTTAGTCATTTACTTGTCAAGTCATTGCCAGTAGTAAAAACATTAAAGAACACACACACATCAAACATTTTTTGCATAGCAATACTATTCTAACAATAATACTAATGCCTACAAAGATTTAAAAATCAACCATTTAAGGCTATTAACTAGTTTCTCAAAAAGTTTTTGCTAAGTCTAAAGTGGTCTCCAAGGAACATATTTTTCCAATACTTCCCTTCGTATCTTGAACTGGTATGCTGTGCATTTATCGCATGACTGGGATTTTTGTTCTAATCCCTGATGAATGGATGAAATACCTAACGAAAGCTACTACCAAGAAATAGGAATGCTTAGTTTTAAAATATTTATTGCTGCATAAAAAGATTGGAAAAATTAAAGAAATACTAATGAAGTCTTTGAATCACTAGTTTATATAACAAGAGTAAGCGAAGTATATCAAGCATAAATTAACAAACTGATTGCAGACACATGTTTTGAGGCTTCAAGGAATTTCTTTTTCAATGCAACGATGGGTGAGCTTTAGGATAAAAAGTTATCCAAGAAAATATTTCTCTTGTTTTCATCTAAAATTTTCATTTCGTTGCATTGAAAAATAGGTTTCTTCAAATATGGAAGCACATGTCTGTAATCAGTTTGTAAGTTTGTGCTTGACTTACGTTGTTCATTCTCATTACTTAGTTGTGGAAAGATATTTTTTTACTTCAAAATCCGTTTTCTTTCAGAAATGTTGTTAGAGAAAAGTACGAAAAAAATCATTAAATTTATTAAAAATGCAACGAGCGGTACGTCGTTAATGAAAAATATAATTAAACGAATGAGTTGCACGTAGCTATTAAAAATTCACTTACAAACAAGCTAAACTTACCTTTCGATCATTTACATGAAATAAATTCTGTTTACTCTCTCTCTAGAAATCCATTAAATTTTACGTAATCGAAGATCAAAAATGTATATTTTTCAATAATAACACATCTATAATATTTATATTTTGCTCTACTGCGTTGTAGTAAAGGGTATTTCAGTCAAGCGATCAGAGAGAAAATCAGAAAAAGCCACGTGACAAGAAGAGAGCCAGTAACGCGCGCGAAAGGCATTTATTGTTCCGTCCCCATGGTTACAAGATCGTATTCCATAGAAAGGTGTCAAAACAGAACAGAGCGGAGATTCAAAGCTTAAAATAACTGTTTGTTAACATGCAATAGAAAATACTTGGTGTGTGCGTGTGTGTGTTTATTAAGAGGGACTACTTTAGTGGCTAATGTTTACTGAAGTTTCATTTCAATCGCACTAAACTCCCGTTTTACTTTCATATAACTATACATAGATATTTTTAGAGAAATAGTGTAATTACAGTAACAGAGCTAAAAATAATATTTGCGTCTTTACGAAGCCATAAAAAACTTTATTTAAAAAAAACTAGTTCTCCGAAATTATAACAAAGATCGCCTCAATTTTCATAGATATCAAATAAGCACCAAGATATATTTTATTCAATGGCTTGAAACATTTTTAAGAATTCGGAAAATATTTTGCTGGTGAAACTAAAACGTCACTTTATTAAATTATATTTTTTATGAGCTTGAATCACAGGAAAAACGATATAACCCGTAAAACATACGGGTTTAAACTATTCACCTAGCAGACTGCGCAAAAGCTTAAAATGTACGCCGGAGTCACAACGGTTTATCTCGGTAAAAAGTAATTGCAACTACGGATTTGATTAATATTTTTTTCGGTTTTCCACAATCAATCAGACTGTTGTAAAAAACTGAACTTTTGCTCGGGGCGCTGACAAATGGATTATGATGGACACACATTTTTCCATCGCAAAACCTAACTTTTTGATTATTTGTACTTAATTATTTATTTATTAAAAAAATTACTTATTCGATTTTCGTAAGACAGTTTTGTTTATGGTGTTATTTTTGGAATAGGTTCGACCTTCTTTCATGCTTTGATGGGAAAAACGTAGGATAAACAGGAGACTTAATATACAAAATTGTATCCATTTACTGTTATTTATATGCTGCTTTGTGTGTCCATGTAAGCCAAATTTGTACAACTAAAATTCGGAAAATGACATTACAGATAGCCATTAGGTAACTGTCCATTTTGCGGCTATTAATATGCTGCTTTATGTTTCCATATAAGCCAAATTTGTACAACTAAAATCGGGAAAATGACATTACAGATAGCCATTAGGTAACCGTCAGTCAGAAATAATGATTTTTTTCTAGTGAATAATGCACCTTGAGCTGTCTGAAGCAGAGCATGTAAATCTCTTTTAACTGTTTGTCGAACGTTCAGGCTTTATAAATCTCGTCCTAATTACAGCCCCGACTACTCTTTAAAGTTGAGAAAAAAACCGTTCAAAAAAAAAGTTCGGACTGAAGGAGTTAACGCAAAATAATACCCCCTCAAAATTATTTGAGGGGGGATTGAACAACAGACACACATCCCCCTTCTCAACTGTTTTCTATTGTCATTTTTTTAGTCTGAAACATTATTTAAGAGCTCTAATTATTTTAAATCTTAAACAATATTTTTACCTTACATTAGGCATTCTGTCACGCTTTTACTTTCAACTTTTACGCGTAAAGTTGACTGAAAAGGAGACACAATTGACGATATTGCTTTCAATTGCGGCCATTTATACGCAGCCTTGTGTATCCACAAAAGCTGACAATTTACGGGAAACTATATCACAGATAGCCCGCGGGCAACCCGCAATGAGAAAAATTGGACATTTCCTTAATAAATAATGCACCTTGATGACTGAAGCAGAACTCGTAAATCTCTTTCGTCAGTTTTTCGATCATTCCAGCTTTATAAATCTCATTCTAATTACAGTCCGATCCATCGAAATGAGCGGCTCAAGGATTAAATATTGCACTTTTGCTTCCAGCTTTTGCCAGACGTGACGAAGGGGACAAATGGAAGCCTCCCCGAAATCACGTTCATTCATTCTAATTAGTAGTGTGATCCCTGGAGAGGAATTTATTTGCCCTCTATTCCAACATTTCTAAATGATAAATGAGCCAATTTGGACGACGGTGAGGAACGGGGCATTTTCGTTTTTATTTGAACGCATGGGAATTGAGTTGGTCTTAGAGATGCTTTTTGCGATAAATGTGTTTAAAGTATCTCTTCGCCCTGAAACGCATTTGTATGCTTAAGTATCCATTAAACTTGGCTCAATTATTCAGAGTAAAGCTTCTCGGAATATATTTCAGAAATACTTAATAACTGAGATGTATGTGAAATGTAAAGACATCAATTATGCTACAGTATAAAAATGCAAAACGACTATTATGCGTGTCCTTTTCTAAATTCGTAGTCTTTTGCTGTTCTTGAGTAAAATATTTTCTCCGCTAGACATTTTTTCTTGTTTTGCAACTGATTTATTCAAAGACATTTTACCGTCACTTGCAATATAAGAACTTACCACAAAATAGGAATAATTTTAAAAATATAGTTTGAGCGATGAAAATGGATGAAGTGATTCTCTATTGAAAAACCACGCAGTAAATAAAAACAGTTATTTAAATCTTTTTTTATGACAAAAAGGAATTTCAGACTCTTATTTTAGTTTTAGTTTCGTTAAAGTAATACTTAACTCAAAGAACTATACTAAAACATTTTAAGCATTCTCTGTATCACTGACTATTAATTTTGAAATAAATTAAAATCCAATCTCCTTAAAACTAACTCAACGGGGCTATCAAAATTAATTCGTCTCAACCGTAGAACGTCTTAAATTCAAACAACAATACATAATAAACAATAACACGGCAATCCAAAATGTAGTTCGTCTTAGAAGTAATTCGTTAAACATGTTTGAATTAGCGAGATTCGACTACGTTAATTTGCAAACATTAACAATACGTTTATGTATTTCTTGATAGGTTTTTATGTGTATACATTAAGTAAGTTACTCAACTGCTTTACATTCAGACATGTTCTTATCTATAATATTAAGAAAAAATGCATTATGCATTTCTTTCTCCAATGTGCTCGCTTCTTTAAATGAATCGTGTCTATATGTACCACGAAAGGCTGAAATTGGACACTATCACCTTTTCAGTGGTAACCTAAAATTATTTCTTCGCCTATGTCTTTGATATGTAAATGTTGATATTTCACGGATATTTAACCAATTTCGAACTTTCATAGAAATATGTACACATCTTTAGAAATACTGTCAGTTCCAAGAAATATTATTCGATTAAGCGGGGATACTTTAACATTACGTCTATGGCATCGGTTCCGAGATATTTTATTCGTATAAGCAGGGTATTCGTTTATCCGTTACCCGATTAAGCGGGGACGACAGTATTGGTTTTTAGGCGATAATGTCGAAGCTGAGAAAACATAAGTCACATTTAATAATCAAAACTTGAGGTGCAAAACACTTGAATATTCATTATAAATTGAAGAAATATATAAAAAAATGAACAACTCAAAAGCGCTAGCTACCTCGTCTAGTGGTCAAAGAAATCCGACCAGGATGGGTTCGATGCCCGACTAAAGGCATGGATGTAATTTCTCTCTCTTTGTCCTTGTCCTTTCTGCGTGTGAATGTGAGTGTTGTGAATGGCTGCTTTCCCTATGAAAGGGTCTTATGTCATGTGTGTTGAGATAAATCAAACTTTCATTTTAATGGTACTCGTAAAAACAGACTTACCTATTTCCCCTTAAATCGGTAAATGTTCATAACCGTGCTCGGGTATCAAGAATGGTACGATAAACAACAACATAACTCGAAAGTAGTTTCGTCCTCTTAAAAAAATAAATATTGTCTTTTTAATGTTGTTTTGCTAGAAATAAAAAAAAACGCATTATTAATTTAGTCACTTATTTCATCAATAACTCGAAATATAGAAATAATTATAACTAAAAGATTTTCATCAAACTTGTTACAGAGGTTCCTTGATGCACTAGAATTTACATAGGTTTTGAAATTTTAAAAAAAGATCCAAAAAGCTCAAAATTAAAATTTCCTGTTTTAAATGGCGTATAAAATTTAACACATTTAAATATGAATATTTTTCAACAAAGATTACGATCAACAATGAATTATCAATTTAAGGCTCACCTACTTCATTTTAGCATAAAATAAGTTAAAAACAAGTACCTGAACGACAGATTGATGCAATTTTTATATTCGGGCGATTCTCTGTAAACTGGTAATTGGCTGTCCGGACTGAGTATTTTAAAAATAATAAAGTGTAATAAAGTAATTATCGCTCTTAATACAAGTAAAGCATTAATACTTTGTGGCCCAATCGTATTTGGAGTGATAATTTAACAATTTAACTATAATAACAATTTAACTTTTTTTTCTAGAAATTATCTAAGCACCAAAAACACAGTCCCCTGGCTGTCCCAATCCCATATCCAACTGTTAAAGGTAGTATTTCAAACATCCTATTAACATTACATAAATTTGGCAATTAATATCTAAAAATAGAATAATGAAGCTATATTTTTCTTATGAAGTAAATTATAATTACGTATTTCTAAAACTTAAAATTGTTATGTAAATTCTGTCCGGAGTTTTTTCAAACAGTCCCCTGCAACAAATTCAAAGCTATAATACGAAAAATCTATAACTTTTGCAAATTCTTTTTGGCATGAAGTTTAAAGTAATCAGTGTGAATTTGCCGAAATCGCCAAGAATGGTGTTGAAACGCTACTTTGCTTAGTTAGAGGGCCACATTTGTGATGAAAGTATGCATCAGGGTCGTTGCGAAAACAGTCCTATGGGAAGTGATTTTATCAATGTCCATTAATTTAATTATAAAACATATTAGTTATTATGTCCACGATTTGTGCCTAAATTTATAGGTAGTCTCGTAACTAATTATGTTCCTATAGTTTTGCAGATATTACGCAACAAAGAGCGAAAACATAGTCATCTGGCACAGTCCCCTGCCTAGTTATACTATGCGGGGGACTTACCCCCTATCATGATTTGTCAGAAAAACACAAACTTCAATTGGCCCTCTTTCAAACCAAAGTAATAGATTCATTTTCTGAGCAATAGTATTGTAATTATACGAACATTTCAAAAAACTGTGGCCGGACAGATTTCGTGTGAAAAATGACGAGTTTACAGAGAATCGCCCATTCCCATGTGGATAGAATTTCTTCAAAAAATTTTTAGAGCTATGTTGTATTAATCAGCACCCGGGCAAACGCAGAGTAATGAGCTAGTTCTTTATATAGATTAATGTTATTAAAGGTAAATATTCAAACTTCATTTAACATACCATCTAAACATGCAGGTCAATTCAAGTTACTATCTTCACGTATGTTGCCTAGGCGGTCATTTTGCAGAGCATTAACTGTGTAAAATGTACGTTAACATTGCAAACGGCGCTATTCCGCAGAGGCAAATGGCAATAAATAGGAGCGGGGAAGTGGCATCTCGCAATTGCTAACCTTGTTAATCTCCATAGTACTTTGCACTCGTGCTATTACATTTCAAATAGGCTCGTGTGATGTTGCACTCCGATGAGATATTGATCGTTGAAGTTTGTTACTATAAATCAGTATCGGTTATGATGAATTATTGGTGCTAAATTTTGAATTTAATCAGCTACGTGACAATTAGTCGATTGGGTTGCCTCGTTAAAATTAGATTTTTTGATTAAAATCGCCTTTAGATATCAATTATTTATTTTCAGTAGAAACGTTGAATATATTTCCTGCATACTACTTTTTAAAAAGTTGTGCATGGAAATAAGGGGACATGTTTCGTTCAGTTTAACAATAAATGAAATACATCATGAAAATTATGTGTAGAAACACGAAATTTCGAATTCGTCAACAGCAAAACATCGTTGGGACGCAGGTCTTCCGAAGCTAAGATTATTTGCAAACCTTCCACTGTTGCGGAGCTGGAGTTTTTAGAGTATTTTTATGTACACAAAAATCCTCAGTATTTTTGGTGAGAGCCTAGTACTCCAGTGCATTGCTCCGATTGTTCTTGAAGCTTCAGTTGGCCGAAGCTTCAATATTCTGCGTTTCGGCCAAGCAGTGCTTCGCACCATCTCTAGTTAAAGCATAAATAAAAAATATACACTACGTGAAACTTAGCATTAATTATTTTACCTCTTTCCGTGTATAACATATTTTGCCTCTATTTTTAACTGAGCACTTCTTTGAATATTACTATCGTGAATATTCCTTACTTTATAAATATTTCGTTACATGATGACTACTTAGTGTATCATGGTATAACTTCTAAAGCTGTCTAATTTACTGGTGTTCTTTTCACATATTAAATTTGAAGAAAAATCTGAAATGTAATCTGAAATCTATGCCAAATTATAACTTTTAGAATGTTGAAATAATGAACAAGGAAAAGATGTATGAAAAATTTGAAAAGTGAAAAAAGAATTTTCAAGAAATAATACAAAATTATGTCTCAAAACTGCAATCCTTGTATCTCTTGAGCAGTGGTGTAAAACTAAGGGACCGCAGACCGTATGTGGCCTGCAAAACTGCCCTGTTTTGTTCAATGTTCTCGAATCGAAAATAAGATTCTGGTACCTTTCAAAACGACTTGTCATCTTCATTAGCTCTTTCGAATAATCGTTGCGAATTTGAAGCCAAATAGTCCGAAATTGGTTGC